>JAZHYW010032499.1:0-38729 GCA_037355805.1 Ixodes ricinus | reverse complement strand
ATATATACATGTTGGTCTCCATCACGCCTCAGGTGATCCTCCTTGTTTTTTTGTGTGTGTGTGTGTGTGTGTGTGTGTGTGTGTGTGTGTGTGTGTGTGTGTGTGTGTGTGTGTGCACACAAAGTAGCTGGGATTACTTCCAGCAGCCTCCCACCCGTTGCTCTGGCTGCCTTCAAAAAAAAAAAAAAAAAATCAGCAGAACCCATCCTTTGGGAATGATTATCTACGTTAATGCGAATAGCATCGAACGGTGCGGAGTTATGCGCGTTCGTCAGGTGGCCGGCACACTCTAGATACGCCCAGCCCACTCTTGAGGCGATTCTAAATTTGTTGACACTTTCACAGCCCTGCGCACGATCTCCGCAGCCCAGCACGTGCGTTTGTGTCACTTAGGAAGGCGAGCAAAGCACGCGCCATACGCACAAACACTCAAAATGGTACCGACCAGACTTTCTGGCGTCTCAGCTAGTCTCAACCAACGGTATTTAAACGGTTGTTTATATCTTTACCATAGGACGCGCTTTACAGCGCTGTCACAGCTACCGGTGCGCGCGCGTTCCATGCACGAGGGCTTCATTCCGCTCTCGTGAGGCTGAGCACGGCCGCTACATCACCCTCTCCCGAGCGCGGGAGAGGGTGAGCTAGCGGCCGTGCGTCAGCCTCACGAGAGCGGAATGAGCCCTCGTGCATGGAACGCGCGCGCACTGTAGCTGTGACAGCGCTGTAAAGCGCGTCCTATGGTAAAGATATAAACAACCGTTTAGAGTGCGTTGAATGACTGCCTTCATAGCTCTGTGGTTAGCGCGTCTGCCTGCTGATCAAAGGGTCAACGGTTCGAATCCCAGCCGGCGCCGGTCTTTTTTATTTATTTATCGACCCGCGGCGTAAGAGGTTAGATAGCCAGATAGATAGATAGATAGATAGATACATAGACGAAAAGTGCGTGAAGTATCCAAAGAATGCTATTCGCATTAAAAGCGTACAAGCACCCTAAGGGTGTTGGTACCCACCCCAAGGGCCGGTTTTGTACAGGGATAGGACTGTGCTACGTGAAGTGGGCGTTTGGCCTCGCTTGACATTGCCATTATCTTTGTATATCCCTATTCTTGAATGCTGCGGCAAAGCAACATCACTTTCCAAAATATTTATAGGTTTCGTTTTTTTAATGCGAATAGCATTCTTTGGCTACTTCACGCACTTTTCGTCTATGTATCTATCTATCTGGCTATCTAACCTCTTACGCCGCGGGTCGATAAATAAATAAAAAAGACCGGCGCCGGCTGGGATTCGAACCGTTGACCCTTTGATCAGCAGGCAGACGCGCTAACCACAGAGCTATGAAGGCAGTCATTCAACGCACTCTAAACGGTTGTTTATATCTTTACCATAGGACGCGCTTTACAGCGCTGTCACAGCTGCTGATGCGCGCGCGTTCCATGCACGAGGGCTCATTCCGCTCTCGTGAGGCTGAGCACGGCCGCTAGCTCACCCTCTCCCGCGCTCGGGAGAGGGTGATGTAGCGGCCGTGCTCCAGCCTCACGAGGCGGAATGAGCCCTCGTGCATGCGAGCACGCGCGCACCGGCAGCTGTGACAGTGCTGTAACAGCGCGTCCTATGGTAAAGATATAAACAACCGTTTAAATACCGTTGGTTGAGACTAGCTGAGACGCCAGAAAGTCTGGTCGGTACCATTTTGAGTGTTTGTGCGTATGGCGCGTGCTTTGCTCGCCTTCCTAAGTGACACAAACGCACGTGCTGGGCTGCGGAGATCGATGCGCAGGGCTGTGAAAGTGTCAACAAATTTAGAATCGCCTCAAGAGTGGGCTGGCGTATCTAGAGTGTGCCGGCCACCTGACGAACGCGCATAACTCCGCACCGTTTGATGCTATTCGCATTAACGTAGATAATCATTCCCCAAGGATGGATTGTTCTGCTGATTTTTGATGTTACAGATATTTAGCCAGAAAACGAGATGGGCGACCTTTCGGGGGCGGGCGTTCTCCTCGGAACTGCGGTGAATTCATATGGTGAAGACGATTCTCTTTGGCAAGGCTGACCATACCAGAAAGAGTCTCCACCAAGTCTGAAGTCGGCAATAAAGTATGAAAGCTTCAGAAAAGATTGCCTTCCTTTTGGTGTAAAGAATGGCTCCTGGAGCATAAAGCAAACCACCTTCATACGAAGTTTAAAATGGCAAAGAGCTATGAATCTTTTTAGGGGCAGAGCTCCTTAGGGCCATGTCCTTCGGTCAGTTCCAACGCCGTGCTCGTGACCTCACGTGCTCTAGTGCTCGTATTAAACAAAAAATAATTATGAAAAAAAAAAAATACATGTTTGCGCAGTCAACAGGATTCGAACCTGTGTGGGGAGACCCCAATGGATTTCTAGTCCATCGCCTTAACCACTCGGCCACGACTGCCGGACGAGTAGGGGTCTCTGAGACGTGGTAGTAACTCAAGAGCTAGGGATGTCATGGATGAAACGTTGCATAGCAGGAGAGGCGCTGCAGGTCAAATGCGTATATAATCGCGTTAATCTTGCATGCATGCAAGATTGAGCATACAGACGTTTATAGACGAGAGGGCGCTGCGGTCAAATGCTCAAATGCGTATATAACCACGTTCCATACCACACAATTTCTTTCTGAGCATGGATGCAAAGCAGACGAAAGGCTCGGCATGCTGCGGCTCAGCGTCTACGCAGACAAGCACCACCAGAGCTTCGCCCCAATCAACATCATTCACCACGTGGAGATGCCGTCAATTTTTTTCAGGAGAGGAAGCCCACCTCAGGAGAAACTAGCCTTGCTGTCCCGCAGTACGGTGTAGATAATAGCTTGGGTGGTCGAATTGTCTGGCCGACTTTCTGCTTCAGACAGCTCCCAAAGGAGGGTGCTGCTCGGCGACGGATTCACCAGGCGCCACACTCGACAGTGGGGGTTGCCCGACAGGTCCAAGGTCACCTGTGACCACCAGATGGCAACACAATTAACAATCAGGTTCAGGCCAGTCACCCCACTCCCGCCTCGCGATGACACTGGGTAGTGAAATGTGCAAAGGGGCCATAAAGAATGGAAGGATGGAAGCTTGGGCAAGTTAGTGATTCAACTTGAGGTTCAGCGCATGAGACAAGGACCAAACGAGGGACACACAAAGTGACAAACACAACCTCTCCTTCAGTTCCAGTAAGCACATTCGAAGCTCATAAAAGAGGCATAGTAAAGCTATGCCTCACCAATGCCCTTAGCAAGTCATGACATCACACTTTCAAAGTAAGCATTGCTGCACACATTTCTAGGTTACAATCGGTGGGGTAACCTATATACTATTAACAGCTGTAGCTGAAGATCTTCAGAAAATAAGAAAGGGGAACCTAAAAAAGATTTAGTCAAGAAACAAGAAGAAAAAGACAGCTGCTTTTCTTTATATGCATAAGGTTTCACATGGTCTTAGAAAGATAGGAAATAACATTAACATTATTCTTGCCGTCTCAGCACCAAACATGCTTTCTAGCCTGTGTAGGAAAGTAAATCACTCAGCACACCATCAATTTGGCTGCACAAAAAAACACACAACATGCTTTGTGCCTTGCTCTGAAGGAGTGGTTTATTTTATTCCACTCTCATGTGGTAAGAAATATATCGGACTAATTGGCCAACGTTTAAATGATCAATTAAGAGAACACCATTATAACACCCACAAGGTCATTTCTGGACATCTCGGCATCCACTGCAGAGATTGCGAGAGCCAGCAGATTTGAGAAATGTACTGTCATAGCTAGGAGCAAAGAACAGGCTCACCAGGGAAATAATAGAGGCACAAATGATTGCGTGCCTAAAAGAAAATTGTGTCAGTAGCCCATCCCTAATGCAATCTGAAAAGGAATTAGAATATTTAGTTCGATGATTGCAATGGCTTGTAAGAAGATTTTGGGTTTTTCCTTGTTTTCACTTTATAACAGATCTGGTATTTAAACTAGTTTTGTGAAGAGGAGCTAGCAGTAGAAGAAGAATACAAAGGATTTGTAAGTCAGCGCTTGTGTTTGTCTTTTTGCTGTCTTTGTGCCTCTCATTTTTCCTCGGTCTCGTGCGCCCTCAAGACTTGCAATGAGGAACGGGAGGATCCATCTCCCTCAAAAGACCAGGGTATATACCGTATTTACTCGCATAATGAACGCACTTTTTTTTCCCGAAAAATCGAGGCAAAGTTGGGGTGCGTTCATTACGCGAGGTAAAATTTTGCGTCCGTATTTACTCGCATAATGAACGGACCTTTCATCCCGCAAAAATCGACGTCACTTCTTATCTCTTTGCGCGCGGCGCGGAGACTCCAAAGCCAAACTGCAATGCGCAAAAAAAAAAAGCCCCTCTCTATGTTTTTTTTTTTCTTGCTTCTGTGTTGTTTTTTTCCCGCCTTTCGCAAGTTGTTTTGTTTGCCCACGCTGCCCATGCTTTCGCGACCTCGCTGCACCAGGGTAGAAAAGTGCGTTCATTTCGAGGGCTTCTCGCTTCTCTTTCCAAAGTGCGAGGAGGAGGCGAGGGCAGGATGCCTTCATTATGTGCGCTTTGCTTGGGCGAGGGCTTCTCTGCTTTCTTTCTTATCTCCTTGCGCGCGGCGCGCGACCCTGGAACCAAACTGCGTCGTGCGAAAAAAGAAAAAGAGCTCCTCTTTATGCTTTTTTCTTTTCTCTTAATTCCGTGGATTTTTTTTTTTTGCCGTCTTTCGCAAGCTGTTTCGCTTTGCTTAGGCGAGGGCTCCACCGCTTCTCTTTCCTATCTCTTGCGCGACGCGCGCGGCTCGCGACCAACCTGCGCTGTGCAAAAAAAAAAAGAAAGAAAAAAAGCTTTTTTGTTTTGTTTTTCTTTTCTTTGGTTCCGTGGATTTTTTTTTGCCGCCTTTCGCAAGTTGTTTTGTTTCGCTTTGCTTAGGCGAGGGCTCTCCGCTTTCTTAGCGCGCGCGCGCAACACAAAATCCAAACTGCGCTGTGGAAAAAAAAAAAGTCTCTTATGTTTTTTTTTGCTTCCGTTGGATCTTTTTTATTTTTTTAACGCCTTTCACAAGGCGTTTTGTTCGCTCACGCTGCACATGCATTCGCGACCTCGCTGCACCAGGATAGAAAAGTGCGTTCATTTCGCGCGCGTGGAGGGAGGGGGTCAAAATTTTGACGTCCGAGTTGGGGGTGCGTTTATTACGCGAGGGAAAAAAAGTCGAAATTTTGGGAGCCGACTTGGGGGTGCGTTCATTACGCGAGTGCGTTCATTGTGCGAGTAAATACGGATGTTGATACAATGCCACCGCAACTTCCAGGCGACACATTCAGTGCTGCAATTGGCTACTGAATGCCGGATTCTTTTGGTTTCTAGCTCCTTCTTATTTTGTTACTTCTGAGGCTTAAAGAAGAACTCCGCCGATTTTTTATGGTCTTCGATTTGGCTGGAAATTGGCACCCCGCATCAATAATCCCTTTCTCAACTGCGAACCAAAAATATTTTATAAAAAAAAAACTTTGAGCCTTTCCACTCTGGTGAAGAAGGAAGACCAGCGAAGCTGTACTATGGTGGGAATCAAGCAATGGCCGGCCGCAAGTTGGCAAGCCAGAGTGGAAAGGCTGGAAAGGTTGCCGCCATTGCTCATAGATGGCAGTAGCTGCCCGGAGTTTTGTGTCAACAATTGTTTGCCCGCAGACACGATACTGGGGAAACAAGCCCTTACAAAAAAGGTTTTTTCATCAAGTTAACAAATGTTTAAATTACGCCGGCTGCATAAGTTTCTGGAGGCGACTCTCTACTGGCAACATTGAAGAATCCCTACTTTGTCCTATCTGTGTACATCAGCGGCGGGAGGGCGATTCTGGGTCACCAGGATCAAGATTATTTTTCGCGGCTGCGAGGTTGAAAGTTCTTCTGCAATGGGTAGCAGTCAGTGCTCCATGGTTGATTGCTACAAACAGAGGCAAAAAAGGTTCTTTACATTTCTAAACCTGTTTTTGCAAAAAAAAAAAAGAAAAACATGCTTATTGGCAGCGGTGGAAATGATTCACGTCAAGTTACTTTTGCACTATCCGTGTGGCGAGAAAACTAGTGTCGCATGAAACATCGTTGTCTGTACTTGGAATACTTTACAGCTGGAACAGCTTCAAGATTGGCAATCGCAGCCTCAAGCCGTCTCTCTGTTGCTACGAACTCCGTCCAAAGAGGAGCACTATACTCCGTCTCATCCTACGATGGACTAAAACCCAATGCTACAGGCCGCCGGGTCCAATCACGAGCCGGTTAGAAACCACGTGGTATATTTGCTCCGTCGTACGTATCAGTGCGCCAAGGCGCGTCATGCGGAGGCGAGTTTTTGTCTGCTTATCGAGCCCCGCGAACGGCTCCGTCTGCTTGCAACTACTGAAGACTACTGAGGGGATTAAATACCGTCTGGAAGCGATGTGACGAAGAGAACACGAGATCAGAACCAGTAGCTATTAAGAAATGAAGATGAATCGGATTGAGTGTTCAACTTGTGAGCGTATGTACGGACCGCGTGCGCAAGGGAGATGCGGGTCCGGGTACGTGTTACGGACACGAAAGATGGATTGGATTGGATTGTTACGGCTAAGGCGAAACGACTTTATGTCAGTGTTGCCTGCGCGCCGTCCAACTTCTCCGAACAGTTGACATGTTTACGAAATATGGCAAGGATGTTTGTGAAACTAAGTACCCTGTACCTTTACTTCACCAATATAAAATAGCGCTCTATCACAACAGAGAACCATATGTGCAAGATTAGTGCCCTTCGCACTCGGCATCGAAATTTCTCTTGCACACTCTTTCGCAATGCGGATGCAAGCCTTTCTGAAGTAGTGCTCCACCCGCCAGCCTTCGGGCCCTAGTCCATCATAGGGTGAGACGGAGTATCACACAAGTGGAAAAATATAGTGCATATACTAGCCCTAGTCGAAATTTGACGCAGTCACATGTGTTGTGCACAATGGCTTCAGTGAACATTTTCCTTTTTTATTTTATAAACACTTTAGTAGGATGGTCTAAACAATCAGTGTCGGACAGCGGAGGCAGTCGCAGCCCAGCTTGTGCTACTACTCTCTGCTTTCGAATCCCGCGGTCGATCTGTCAAAGCGAGAACTGAATCAACTAAACGAATTTCAAGTTTTAGTACAGCTTTGCTTTGCTTTTTAACACACTGCTCTTCGTATCTGGTATAATAGAGTTTTAGGGAGCACGTTGAGCTCCGACATACGATAGAGCAGTTGACTGGTATGTTTGTTAAATGGTTGGCGTGCAATTTCAGGGGTGGAACTCATGAAATGTACTTGGGAGCAGCCACGGGAGCAGCTGAAACAGATCTATTGGAGCAGGCTGGGAGCAGCTAAAACTACATTCTGGAACAGGCTAGGCACAGCTCGAATCAGTTTTCATTGCACTTCAGCTTCCGTCTTAGACGAGCACGGGAGCAATTTCAATTGTGCTTAGCAGCACAGATGCATATGAGTGGTTAGGAACCTAGGTAGATGGGATAACAGTGTAACAGATGCGAAAACTTGGCCTTAGTGAGAACCAAAAAGCAAGTACCATATGTTTCTGAATATAGTGTCCTTGATATTTTCTGAGTGGCTTTCAGCTGCTTAAAATGAAAACCAGCACTGCTTATAGCACAACCCACACGTGCTCGAGATAGTAATTATATGTGCGAACCATGTGAGGCGCGTAAGCAACGGATGTGCAGTTGCACGGAGGAACAGGGCAACAAATTTCGAGTTTATCCTATTTTACAACTCAATATCGAAGCAGTAGACTACGAATAACGAAGTTATCGTATTCGAAGCCATGAGCCGGTGCATGATTTAAAGTACGCCAAGCAGATCTACCGCTCGCGTGAGAGCTGCTGGGCGGCAAGGTTTTGGATCGGACCGCATTTCAGATCAATCGAATCACGATTTATCTTGCGGGAATGTGATTCCAACTTCCAATGATGAAGCACTAAAAGGAATCTTTTGTTAATGTGTTTTCAACTGGCTGGCTTCCGAAACCCGGGCCGCAGAGCCTCAGGCAATCTGACGCTTAACGACTCAACCTCACCTCGGCTGACTTGCTTAACCGTTTATGGTTGAAGAATTAGAATCCAGTCGCAGGTGATGTAGCGCTTGGAATCTGACCCCCAAGTTTTTTCGCGCTTCCGACTTTGGATAGACAGGAGAAATAAACAGAACAAAAAATTGCAAGACCGATCAAGCTATAAATACGCTCATTGTTGCCAATCGAGTCGATAATAACCGAAACCAAGTCAAAATATAATTATTTTTAGCGCACGTTGTGCGATTTGGAGCACAATGGCGCAAGGTATTGGCTGTGGCGCAGTTTCCGCAAAATGGCGCAGGATGGCGCAGACAAATGCATCTGGCGCAAAGGCGCAAATGGCGCAGCCGTTCCACCCCTGAATTTACTCTCGCAGAAGAGATGTTGAAAATGTGTTTGTTTTATTCTATTGCATAGAAATGTTAAATGGGGTTGAAGCATTAGTAAATCTATGAAAAATATAATTGCCTTTGAGGGAGGTGTGTAAATGTACTGCTGTGGAGGCTGTATAAAACGAAAAATTAATTTGAGAAAATATTCTACAGAAATATACTTCCTTTCTCCATGTGCAATCGTGGATGACTGGGTAAACGCGTTGAATTTTACTCCGACAGTGAACAAAAACAATATGGGTATGAATTTTCCTTTGGGCAACTTTTTGTTGACTTAATTTGAATTTTCAGTTTTATGATGCAATCCTGTACTTTACCCACTATTGCATCGTCAAGCAACTATCTTTTATTTGAAGATGGACAGCCTATTTCTGTATTTTATATGCCTGTCATTGCAGTTTGATGATGTTTGGCTTAGTTGTTGTGGAGTTTTTAATTTTCATTTTAGCATGACCTTCAAGAGCAGTAACTTCCGCCACCTGGCGTACACAAGCGTGGTTCATTTCTTTCTATACACCATTTCAACGTTTACGAGAATCACAGTCTACACATGTCAGGTAAAAGCCCAGCACATGCATGTACGTCGCTTTGGAAGGCAAGCAAAGTATGTGCTACATGCACAGGTGTTAAAAAAAATTCAGAAGGCATGTTCCGAGTTCGAGATATTGCTAGGGTTCCCGTTATTCTTGTTATTGTAGCGACTGGACACAAGCCCTCGTCGAGGCATTGATTGTCACGAGCCCAAACCAAACGCTCATGCAGTGCTCATGTCCAATCTATGACCTGCATCTGACAATCATCCCCAGTTGGGTAACCCCAATGACCACATCAACAATGTGAACCCCATGTCTAAATCATCAAGCTTTGCAAAAGAGAGACTAAAAGAAAAACTCCACTTTTATCCTTGAGAGTACATCGCCACAAAGAAGCTTGCTGGACAGTAGCGTTGCACACGAGCATACTTGGGTCACACCAGTGCCAGTAAGCCTGTGTAAAATTGGAAACATCTCAACACGATATCATTGCACGGCCTATTTATTGTGGCCCCTCATAGTATATCCTTTTTTACGCACCCAATGAGCCCCACTGAGCAATTGGGCTCACCAGATGATAATTCTAACTAAGCCGAATGCTTTTTCAACAGACACTCGGGGCACTGCATTCATAGGACCAATCATTCGCAGAAGAAAGAGCTATAGTACTTCGTTTCACTCCAAACCCAGATGCAGCCAATGCTACGAGTTGATGGGGCCAAACAAACACCATGAAAAGCACAAGTCACTGGGTCTTTTCTGTACATTATTGGTTCAGCGATGATAGAACACGTGCGACACTTGACGAGCACCATGATGCAGCACTTTTGATGCTGTTTGATTGGTCCCATCTGCTCGTAGCATGGTCTGCGTCTTGGCTCTAGGTGAAACAAAGTATAGCGAGCTTAAATAAAAAAAACAAATCTGTTTCATTCTTGAGAAGTTTCAAGAGCTTATTCCGAGCCCCAATTAGCTGAAGTAAAAAACTCGTTTCATGGTCTCTCTAACTTCAGGAAGAGCGCAGGGTAACAGCCAGAAAGCAGGGTTGTGACCTCATCAATGACCTTGCATTGTCATGCTGCAAGCTGTAGGTGCCAGGGGAGCCATACCTCTTGCCCGACAAGGGATGCTTGAGATTCCAACACGATCACCATTGTATGGACCTGCTGCGGCACCCTGCTCCAGAGTTGGGCCAGGCTCACCTCACTGAAAGCACCACCACAGCAGTGTGAGGAAATTTAGGCACAAGCTCTACATAAAGAAAATATAAAAAAAGCAATTCTGAACAAAAAAAAAAGCATCAAGAGAGCATAAGAATGCTCTCATAAGCAACTATGTCGTAACAAAAACACAATACTACAAAATACAATAAAACCAAAAGACACGTATGCATAATGTCCCACACACGCAACTCTGCATCCTATACTGTACCTTTCCTCATTTAAAGGACGCATGCAAAGGAAAAAAGCATTTTTTAAAAATAGCTTAGATGGAAAAAGGATGTCATAAAACAATTTTACAACGAGGAAAAAATATTTTTAGAGCTATATTCACGGCGCTATATGAATTTGTAGTTGGCGCCCGCGGGAGCCGTTGCTGGTCACGTGGTAAGGCCGCGCACCGCCGCAAAGTCATGCCGCCGCCGCACGCTGAGCGTTGTGCGACGTCGCTTCAACGCCTTTCTCCACGCTGTCGCCGCTGCCGCCGCACAAGTTCGTCTGCTTCGGGCGCCGCCGCCGTCATCTGACCGGCGCACAGGTCTATCACGTCTGCTTGCGCTTTTTCAGGAGTTTCCTTTGGGCTTTACTTCGAGTTATACTTAAGTAGAGCCCTTTGTTACACTTCGATCAAAGATGAATAAGCTACTTTTAGAGGCCATAGGAAGCTTCCGAAAGAGCGCAAGCACCACGTGATAAATAAAGGCCAGGCACGTGATAAATAAGAGCCACTTTTGTGCGGCGCACGCGGGCGCCAACTACAAATTCGTATAGCGCCATAAATATAGCTCTAAAAATTTTTTTCTTCATTGTAAAATCGTTTTATGACATCCTTTTTTCATCTAAGCTGTTTAAAAAAAATTTTTTCCTTTGCTGTGTTCTTTAAGAAAAGCAGCGAGGACCAAAAAAGTATTCTCGGTTTCCAATAAAGCCAGCAGAGTGACACTCTGCAATTGTGCTAGTTTTCTCTCTAAAACAAAATTAAGGAACAAAAATATGCATTCCAGGTAACTGCTGTGAACTTGCATGCTTACAAAGCTCAACTTGCGTCCCAATAGGTTCAAAGGTTTTCTTCCCTTCAAAAAGTCTTTCCGCCCTTTAAAGGAGTTAGCATATGCTAAAAATAAAATATGAGAAAACTATAGTGCTAGGACCCATCGCATGTTGCTATAATCCTGCTAAATTTGTTTTGAAAATGGCGCTATAGTTTCGTGGATAAATCAATTTACGTGTGGGACCCTCGCATCCACCCCATTCAAAAAATGCTGCCGTGTTTGTTGGGTCGGTGATGTCATCTGCGGACGGAGTCCCCTGGCACGCACTCGCAGACTTGGCTCTCTCGGCACCTCGCGCTTCAACTTCCACGTTTACCTTCCGCGTTACAAGCGTGCGGTTTCGAGATGGCGACGTCTACGGCATCACTCGCTCTGTCAGAGACTTCGACGCTGATCACAGCGGAGATGAGAGTTATGTTATCAAAAGCTGGTCATTTCAACTTCGACCGGCTCGCGACCAGCTACCAGCAACGATGACGAGATAGTCCCGGACTATCGCAGACAAACTCGCCGTCGCCCGCGACAATCGCACACGTGCATGCAGGGTGGAAGATCAAAGGGCAAGGGGACGAGAGCGAGACTACTTTTTGAAGTAGCCGAGTAGCTTGAGAGGTGTGATTGTACCGTGGTGAGGCAAGCTTGGGCAAGCACGGAGGAGCCTAAAATGAGAAAGTGTTCAACTAAATATGATAACCACACAGTTTATGGGCACCATGGTGTGACTACCTTGAGCAGTGTTGTCTGGTCACCAGACAAAACTTATCAGCATTCATAAATTGATTATTGCAATTACTAGAGCTCTAAAACTCACGAAACTTGGTGTGTATACAAAGTAACCTATGAGCATTCCATTTCAAGAATAATCTACCCGTTTAATTTTCGTATTCTAACCCCTTTAAGTCTTCCTGGAAATAGGTGAAAGACGAGCAACAACGCAAGCTGCAAAGCCACGAACTCACTTTCCTGAGGACCCAGGTAATAAATCTACAGATAATTTATCTGGCAGCAGTACCTGTCGGGTAAAGGGTCCAGGGAAGGCCAGGAAGCGGGCTTGGGGTGAGGACCCGTTGAATGGTTTCCTTGCAACAAAGACAGTGCCTGATGCCGCAGGTTCGTAATGGAACGGTGAGCTTCAATCCCCTCGCCACGGTCCGTACGTGTGGCCTTCGTCCCCAGGAACTGTTGAAAAGGAGGTTACAACTCTGTTCTGACATTCCCACTGTGAACTGCACCACAGCCCAGTACTACGGTATCTTCGTATCTGCAAGCTATTCTTCTTAGCCACACAGTCAAAGGAACCATGAGTGTACCCTAGGACGTGCATGCACGTCACTTGTTAAGAAAAGAGCCTCCTTAGACTAGAAAAAAGGGCTCCAAGTCCTGAGATCAAAAATATTTGCAGTTGTTTAAAGGTAATGTTTAAGTGCAATGAAGTAGATCTCGCTTTGGATGCAGTCACTTGGTTACACTACTTGGAAAGGTCAATCTGACAAATATAGTTTCAGTAGACTATGTACCATAGCCTGCCAGACTATAGTTAAGGAAGTTCACTTATCTAATTAATTTCCCACCACGTAAACAGCACAATCAAGCACAAAGAGAAGTATTTTTAGCAAGCTACGAAACACTAGCAGTGATGGAAGCGGCATTTGACCCTTTGGAGCAGGTTCTGTAGCAGGCAAAATATTCGTTTCGAGCAGCCACTGACACTTTTGGAGCAGATGCCAACGTCTGTTAACATATCACTTAAAAAAAAAATAGATTGCATCGCTAAATGAGCGTATATTTGATAATGACTGAAGGTTTCTCTTTCATACTGGGGCATATTACTTATTACCTTTTGTAACAAGAACAAATACGGCACAAAAGGTACATAGAGCTTTCTTTTTAGAAATAAGGCTTTGTTCAGAGTAGGTTCCATTTACAATGGGTACTAAAAACATTGACTCGGTGACAACTTTTCTTGGCAATGCAGTGGAGAGGAGGAGAGCCTGCGCACAGCTTTATCCAGCGCTCAAAATGGGAGAGGGAACGTGTGCCTGTACCCTCCACTGCATTGCCAAAAACAAGTTGTCGCCGAGTGTAGGAGGAAGGTTCCCTGCCTTCCCACTTTTACACCCGGTAATTTATTGAGTCTGTATGTAATGTTTCTGTAAAATGCCACCAAAAACCAACATAATCACTAACACGTTTATCAGTAAAAATGCGCCTCCCAAATTTGATCGTTACCAAACTCAAGACTTAAATCTTATAAACTGAAAAAAAAATAAGAGCCACCCACAAATTTTATGAAAACCTACTCTTGCGCTTACATTTATTCGAATAAAGCACCGCATATTTTCCTTTTATTTCTTTATTTGTTTCTCGACGCAGCATCTAAAAACAAGATCATATAATCGAGATCAAAGAATGTGGACCTGCAATTGGCGACGTGCGCGATCAAAAGTGCCGCTGTGATCGGCCTTCCACGATTGGCATACAGCTGACTCTGACGTCAGCAAAAGATTTCTTTTCGATGGAAATGAGAGGAATCGAAGAACTTCAATTTTGACGGTGTTTGCAGAGTTGGTTTCAGAGTGCAATGATTCCAAGCTTCAACCATGCTCATTACAGACACCATCAAACTTGTTGTTCGCAAGGTAATGACGTCACGAGAGGGAACCATAGGAGGGCGCCACCAGAACTATCTCGCCGCCAATAGTATTGAGCATAATTTACATGAATATCGTGCTACACCATACGCTCACCCATGCCAGCAGCTACTCCTAGCACTCCGGTGCAAGGCGGTGAAGCTCGACACGCGTGGGCTGAGAGGCGCCACGGAGGCATACGGCAGACATGATAATCAACTGATCTCACCAGGAGTACAAGAGCCTGGTTCTGTCTTATCCCAGTAGCCACCATCCTACTATTTTGCAATGTTTTGTCGCGACGTTTGGCTCCTGACATAGCCGACATGGTCTGAAATTTTAGAGGATGTTGGTGATCAAGCCGCCAGCGCATCAAATGGCCAGCGCGGTGGTCCAGGAATCTTAAAACTTCGTGTCACCCTAATTGAAAGCGCAACCGACACTACGAGCCAATGGGATTAACCAAACAACGTCAAACCGCGACATCGAGGCACCCGACCATCTTCCTGTTCGTGTTCTTTCATCGATTAAACCAATCAAATGCAGCGAATGTCTTGTGACTTGCGCTTTTACTATGTGTGTTCGCGTTGTATATGTTCGAGCCTTCGAGTGCGCCCTGACCTCAGATTAAGCTAAGTATACAGTGAGTAGAGACGCTGTGAAATACCAATTTCTACTGTTTTTCTTTCTTTCTACTTCTTTGAATACTAGAATCAACCAATAAGAAATATATATATATATAATTTTTTTTGCCCATCTCGGCGCAAGGGTGGCGCAATTCTTAGCCAAAATGGCACATTGGCGCAAGATGTAGCAGACTTTCGCTCATGGCGCAATTTGGCGCAAATGGCGCAGCACTTCCATCACTGCACTAGAATGCCTTAATGTGACTGAATCTGCCTTAGGGGGCGACTCCAGGCCATTTTGTGACATAGCTCTTCCTTTTCTTTGTACTTGAGCTCATGAAAAAGTTCCTCCTTGTTTGAGCCCTTAGCTTTGACCAATGTTTTATTGCCATTTTGTGTACTGCTATTTCCTTATTTTTTCCTGTTATCCCATCCTGTTGACATTGAGTATGGTATTACAAAGGGCGGCAGTGCCCCAATAAGATCATCATTGAGGAATCCAAGAAAATGTGCGCTTCAAATGCACCAGCGCACTGTAAATATGGGCCAAGGGCCAATTTCTGGAATGGTTTACAGGGAAGCTTAAAAAAATAAACAGACGACCTAATGAGACCCAAAAGAAAGCATGAGACAGCCATTGTTACATTCTCTAAATCTGTGAAATTAGTAACGCAGCCCTTACCACGAGAGTTGGAAAAGAGGTGACTTCAAAGAGCCGGCAGAACTTGATGTTCGTCACTTCAGTACAGTCCATAACTGCTAATCCCAGTACTTGCCTCCATCCTGAAATCAAACAATTCTAATCATCACTCATCCTCATGGCATTTAACACATCTTTAGATAATCAATGGAGAAACATGCATATTCTAGCAGGAGTGTGGATACAATTGATGGGAAGGCAAATATGCCTTTAAGATTAGTGTTGTGACTAAGCTCTTCATTTGCTAATTATGAAACAAGTATCTGTTTGTAAATTATACTCATTAGTTTTCCACAGAAAGAAAAGATAAACCATTCAGGAGGCTCCCATGTTTCTTTGTCTTCAGATACCTAGTATTTTACCTTCTGAGTGAACAGTCACAATTCTGGCAATAATTAGACTAAAAGAGCTAAAAGAGCTTGCATTCACATTCAAGAAATTTATGTGTTTAGCTCTGGAAAAAGCAATGTTTAGTTTTGCAGACCAGATTTTATCATTTTAAAATAATAATGAAGTGGCAATAAGTGTGCCATTGCCATTTCATATGCTATTTGGTATCATATATGTGTGTGTTAAATGAAAGAACCGAATCGCATAAAGATTCCCACTGCCTGCTGTATTGCTTCTGACTGTCATGGCCCGTCACATCTGTGTTATCTTGAGAGCCCTTACTCAGCCTTAGAATGAACTTGTTGTGGCAGCTGTCAAATGGGTGTGCGAACTATAAGATGAATGAGGGGAAAAAACAAAACACAAGTCCTTTTTCTACTTTTTCTTCCCCCATTCATCACCTAGTATGATGTCTGGCAGTCATTCAGAGAAGATCTGCAATGCAATGTGTGGTGCTTTTGTCTGTGAACCCAATTCTTCTAAATATTTATTTATTGTATACTGCCGACCAAATGAATGGCCCAGGCAAAGAAGGCAGAAAGGGCAAATACAGCAATTTCATATAAATTCATAGAACAAGCACATTCAATGAGACCATCAATCATAATAAACTCAGCAGGCAACAAATGATTTTGAGGCACCTTGTCAACTGAGCATGACAAAGTTTAGTTGACAAAGTGCTATTCCAAGGTGATGTTAACCACCCAAGATTGACAGCAGATCGTGTGGAGTCTGTTGGAGAGGAAATGTGAATCATCTTCTCCAGAAACAGAGGCAGCATTGTGGAGTCTGTGTGGCAGCATTCTATAGGTTTACAAATGTCCTGCAATATCTACCAAATCAAAAAGGAGCTTATGAACCCATGAGTTAATGACAAACTAGAATACTACATTTTCCAGACTTGCTGAACATCTGGGACTCTTGTATCCAACAATGGGACACCTAACAGAGGTAAATCGGGGTGTCCCATGGAAGCTCCTGATTTCTTCAATTCATTTATTTATTTATTCAAGTTCCCTTAAAGGGCCTCATTGAGGGCATTACATAAGGGGGTACATGACACAAGAGCATAAAACAGTAACAACAACATATGCGAGTACATGGGGTGCTGCAAAACAATGTGGCCATCGCCATGAGCAATGGGTAACAGCAATACAGAAATTAATCTGGGTACATGGGGAACATAATAAGGGGATGAATACATTATGATACATGACAACCAGTAAGCACAAGACAAACAAATAGAATGGCACAGTGGGGATCAACAGAAATGAGAACAAAGAGCGTTGCGAAATGCGGTGGGATCCGTCTGGGTTATAATTAGGTGTGTATTTTCCGGTTTTAACCGAAAAACACCGATAAACATCCGTCGGTGACGAAAATACAAAATCGGTTAAAACCAAAAAACACCGGTGGTTGGACATTTTCGCCTTGGTTAAAACCGAAAAATACCGGTTGCATGTTTCCGACCTAGCGAAACCCTCTCTCGTAGAGGTTCGTCAAACATGTTACCTTGCCCTCCTTTCTGGGGGTCAAAAGCGTCTAGTTAACGCAGTGGAAGCTAAGCTCTCACACGCCTTTCCCCCATTGTGTCTCCCATGGCCCCCTTTTGTGGAAAAATTAACACAGTGGAGGGTATGCTCTCATGTGCCGTTTCCCCATTGTGTCTGGCCAAGTGATGTCGGTGTAAGCCATGTATTCAGAGGTTGCTGTAGTTCCTGGAAGACCCTGCCAACATTCGTGTCGTACTGGGCTACTGACCTTTGAGAACTCAGATGCGTTCATTGTTATCTGTTTAGTTTCCATGGGCTTTTGGGGAAACGAAAAAGGGTTTTGTTCTGTAAAAAATTTCCAGACGTGTTTGAGAAGGCGCGTCCGTCCCACGTCAGCGGGTTTTCTCAACGTGAGATTTGCTTCCCTTTGTCGAACACTTCAAGTGTCGTCGTCACGCGGGGTAGAAGGCCACCAGGATGGGACGCAAGCGGAAAGCTCCGGATGACTACGCTACAGATTTCATGGATGAATCGTCGTTCTGGTTTTGCGTACAAATTGTTAATCCGTGCATAAGAGTGGAGCTACCAGAGGGATTTGTGCCTTATGAAATATCTATCGGCTGGTCCTCCGAGACGAGTGCAAGCTGAGTGACCTAGATTCAGAGTTTCTTTGCTACCACCAGTATGCTGTGACTAGCACCATTGATCCAGTGTTATTTTGGAAACTTCATTTACCTTACTGGCCAATACTGTCCCAAGCCTCGCTGGACATTTTATGATTTTATGTGTCCAGTGCAAATGTGGAGCGTGCGTTTTCAATATTGCGGGTTGTGGACCGCAAGGAACGTGCTGCCATGACGGATGCAAGCCTCTCGAAGTATGCTTGCATCTACTATATTAACCAAGTGTGAGAAATAGATGCTTCCTCGAGAAGTGTATGAAATATGTGAATAAAATTGGAACTCTTTGTCTGTGATCAATCGCATTTTTTTTCCATCGATAATCACCGACTTTAGCCTCGTTGTGAGACGTTCCACCGAAATACACCGGTGTTTCGAAAATAAATAAACACCGAAAAACATCCGCCGATTTTTCTCACAAATAAACACCGGAAAGTACACACCCTAGTTATAATAAGTGAGGGGAGGTCATTCCATTCTACAATAGTACGGGGGAAGGAGGAGAAGTTAAAATAGGTTGTGCTGCCTGAGATCCGGGAAACGTGACATGGGTGAGTTTAGCCGCGATGAAGATCGTCTAGAGGGTAGGAGGAAAGGGCCTCGGAGCGCAGGGAGGTAGTAGTAAATTTTGTGAAAGAGACAGAGGTCACGCTATCTTACGGCGGACGTTTAGTAAAGGAAGGCTCAGTTTGCTCTTTAGGACGGATACGTTAATTGACCAATCATATTTCTTCAAAATAAACCTGGCAGCGCGGTTCTGGACTGCCTTGAGATGATTCAATAAGTATATTTGGTGAAGGCTCCAAATGGCCGCAGCATATTCCAATTTGGGTCGAATGTTTGTCTCATAAGCCAATTTTCGCACGAATGGGGGAGCCGATTTTAGGTTTCATCTTATGTAACCGAGGCAGCGAGATGCCTCAGTGCATATAAGCTCGATGTGAGCATTCCAGGTGAAATCGTTAGTTAGAGTCACACCGAGGTATTTATAGGACGGGACGTCTTCGACTAAGTTATTTTCTAATTTGTACGAGAACTGAGATCCTTGCCGTTTTTGTGAAAACTGGAATAACTTGCACTTTGATTTGTTTAGTGTCATTAACCACCTGGTGCACCATGCCTCGACTTCATCCAGGTCACTTTGGAGTAAAAGATGGGCTTCAAAAGAAACTATCCTTTGATATAGGACGCAGTCTTCAGCGAGGAGGCGGATGTTGGAGGAAATTTTGCCTGGAAGGTCATTAATAAAGATAAGAAAAAGTAGGGGACCAGGAACCGACCCCTGGGGAACTCCCAAGGTAACCTTAGCTTGGGTGGAGGAGGAACTATTAATTGTGGTGAATTGAATGCGAGAGGAGAGGACATCCCGAATACAGGAAAGAATGAGAGGGTCAATTCTGAGGCATGAAAGTTTGGCAAGCAGGCGACAGTGGGCAACGCGGTCCAAGGCCTTCGAAAAGTCCAAAAATAGGGCATCAGTTTGGTGGTTGGATTCGAAATTAGTGTATAACTTGTGGGTGAATTCTACGAGCTGCGTCTCACAAGACAGTCCCTTACGAAAGACGTGTTGATTGTTGTAAAAGAAGTTATTTCTTTCAAGATGAGACACAACGTTTGAGTAGATAATATGCTCTAGAAGTTTTGAGGCTACGCATGTTATGGTAATTCGAGCCGAAGAATGATCCCCATTTTTAAAGACCGGAACGATCTTACCCAGTTTCCAGTCGGATGGTAGGCATCCCAGCGATAGTGATTGTGAGAATATTAAGTAGAGAAATTCGCTAGGTATTGCTTTGGTGTGGTGAAGAATTGTGGGGGTGATGTCGTCAGGTCCTCCAGAGGATGTCAATTTCAAAGAGTTTCACTATTCCAGCACATGAGATGACAATAGGTTCCATAAACTCATAAGGTAGTGCTGGTAATATAGGACCCTGTCATATATTTCTTCTTTCCAGGACTGTCACTTCAGATCACTACTTACATTATATCTGTTATGTTATCTCAGCATAATTGGCACTCATAATATTAACCCTCTCTGGAACAACCATTTTCCACAGAAAAAAACCTCCACCTTCACCTGCACTTCCACATCTCGGTATGACATTATGCTGGGATATTATTACGACTGTGGTATTAGTGGCACATAATTCTTAATGGGATGTGCAGCAGCACTATCCTCCAGACTCCATCTCTTTCCTTGAGCAAAACCAATACATGTGTGCGAGTACCCTGTGCAATGAGCTCCACCAGGAACAGTGTAGCTATTTGAAGAAAACTGTTAATTAGGTGCTTCTTGTCTTCTAATTGATTCCACCACATATACTGGAAGAGCAAAGAAGTGCTTCACTTTCTCCTCTCAGCACAGCAAAGTTCATGTCGTACTCAGCCTCATCTTTTTACTCATCCCCTAACATGTACAACTCTGTGTGTGCATAGTACAGCTTTACAAGGGCCACCCACGGGCCGGGCACAGCCTGCGGGCCGGGTCAGGTAGTATGCATTGATCTCGGACCTGGGCCAGGTCCGTGCTTGAGACGTAAACACAGTGAGGGTGCAGGCGAGCTGGTGTAAGTTTACCATGATGTTAAAACACCTGAGATTGGGTGTGAAAAAACTTTGAAACAACCTAAAGTAGAAGAGGCAGGGAAAGAAGTCAGCCAGACTGTTTGGTGACGGCCTTGGTTTCAAAGGTGCATATAAGAGGTTTACTGAATAAACTTATGAGCTGAGTTTGAGACATCGTCTGGCTGACTTCTTTCCCTGCCTCTTCTACTTTTGGTTGTTTCTTGAGACGTGCTTTATCTGCCACCGTTGAGGCACCCCCAGACGGGACGGGCTCGGGACAGGCAGTATCAGGTAGGCATACCATTGGGCCAGGCCCGGTTTGGGGAACGACTTAGAGACAATGGGCCCGGGCCGGGTCGGGCCTCCCAAGGTAGGCCCGTACACTGTTCTAGTGCATAGTGGTGCCAATCCAGCCTGCTGAGAGTACTTCTGCCAAGCTCGCAACCTGTATGCTACACCTCCAGGCCCATACCCACAATATTTTTTCGAGGGGGAATATGTACACCAGTATCAAACGTGGCATATTTTTTTCCAGGAAGGTCACACCTTGTAAAATCGCTAGCTAACCCCTTAGCCGTTTTGGACGAACCTAGCTTGTCAACGTAAAGTTGTCCCAAACCGTCCAGGACGAGCATAGCTCGTCTGCTTTACTCAGTTATACACTGAACCTTTTTGGACGAACCAGGCTCGCTCATTGCTTCGTTTACAGCTCTGCCAACAAATGGCAGCACTGAATATTTTAAAATGATGCACCATTTTGTTTGTGACTAAAAAGATTATTTGAAGGCAACAAATGTAATTTTTAATACAACAATTAAGCAGTTGAGGGTGAGAACTTCCCCAAAACTAAAAACGGTTAAGGGGTTAAAACTCCTAGGAGCTAGGTACTGAGCAGTGACTGTTGAAACAGCAAAGTTTAAAATAATCATACATGTATTGCTGTGTAAAAAAAAAAAAAGCTCTTAGGAGCGAAAGGTACTGAGCGGTGACTGTTGAAACAGCAAAGTTTAAATGTTCATGCATGTATTGCTGTGTAGAAAAAAAAAAACAATAATAAAACGGGAAAGGACAACGTTTGACCAGATGCACCAAGCAGGAAGTAGCTTCACTCTGTACAGCTGCTAAACATCTTGCCTTCTCCTTTCTTTTTTTTTTAAGTTGTCATAGGAAACCTTGCATTCACAATGAGCTTACTGTGTTACCAAACTAGCCACAATGCCTATACTTCTTAGTTTCCTTTTTGTATAGATGCTACAAAAGACATCAGCTGCCGGCCATATGAACAACGGATGTGCTACGTAATCTTTAGCAGGCGACACGAAGTGTAATTCTATATGCCGAAAGGGCAGCACGATCGGATGTCACCTTCGAACGCACCGATCAGAACGCGAAAGTTATGGGCACTTCTTTTAAACGAACATTGAGAACATCATAGAACAATGATCCAAGCCGACCCATACCTGAGATGTCGTGGGCGAACGCTTTGAACATCGGCGCAAAGTGAATGCAGTGACCGCACCAGCTGCTGTAGAACTGTATGATCCACGCGTTTTCTTTGCCAAGTAACACATCGTAGAAGTTGCTAGCATTAAGATTAACTAGCGGAAGATTACCGTCGTAGAGACCGGCGCGAACGGGGGTGCTACGAAACAAAAGGACGCAGAAGGTGATCAAACCGGTTAGAACATGGGTCCGTAACCGCGAGCCGGCGAAAAGTCGTCCACTTCCATCCATGCCTGAGCGCCAGTCCACATATTCACGCGCAGAGATGCTTAAATACGTCAGGACCCGAAATCTGACATCACACAAGTGATAGAGACGCCGGAAGTCGGAAATCGCAGGCTATCCTAAGCTGCCTTGCGCGCTCGCGTTGCGTCGTCTGCTCGTTCGTTGGTCGTCTGCTAGCTTGTTCGCTTGCACGCTGGCTGGCCATGGCGGCGGCAATCACGGACTCCTCGATTCGGACCGCGCCAGGTCCGCGCTAGATATCGACCTGAGGTACCAATATTTTCGAAAGGTGTAGAAAAAATTTACATAAACGATTATACTGTTTTTTGTGAAGAATGCTCACTCCTTGCACCCTGTCAGTATGGGTTCAGAAAAGGTAGTTCTACTGAACTCGCGCTGTTAAAGCAAAAATAATTAATTTTAAATATTATTGAAAATAAAATAGTTACACTCGGAGTGTTTATAGATTTTTTCTTAAGCATTCGATCACCTCAATCACGAAACGTTAATTCAGAAGTTATACCTGTTAGGTGTTCGCGGTGTCGCTCCAGAGGTGATTTAAAAGTTACCTTCAAAACCGCGATCAGTGCGTGGAGATCAATAAAAATCGATCAGATCTCAGAAAATTAACAGCAGGCGTGCCTCAAGGCAGTATACTGGGCAGGCACATGTGAAGATATTGTTAGTTACATAATATATGCAGATGTTACTCTTTTTCCAAGGAACGAAACTGACCAAATTATACACAGGGCAAATCAATATCTTGATGAGCTAAATACTTGGATGATATCCGCTAAATTTAGCGGGGAATTTTTTCCGCTGAACTTAGCGGGAATTTTTTTCCTCGAAAATTTGTCGATGGAAAATTTTCCGCAAAATATGGGGAGAAAGTTTTCCGCTAAATTTAGCTGGGAATTTTTTCGCTCAATTTAGTGGGGAAATTTTTCCGCTAAATTTAGCGGGGAAAATATTCCGCTAAACTTAGTGGGGACATTTTCCCGCTAAATATATCGGGGAAAGTTTTCCGCTAAATTTAGCGGGAAAATTTACCCATAAAGCAACGCGCGGTGATGTCATCTATGACGTCACACGCGACGCCACGTGTGACGTCGTCATGGGAAGCGTCCCATAATGCACTGCATGGTTGCGCCGACAACGACGGCGACCCCGACGTCGCTCAAGCTGAAACGGGCGCCTAAGAGCTGCGCTCTAAAACTGTAAGTGATAGGAGGGTTGCAAGATCATCAATCACCTTCCGTTGTTAAGTTTCAAGTTGTAGGTGTCAGGGGAGCCATACCTCTTGCCCGACGGGGGAAGATTTAGTTTCAAACACAATCACCATTGTCTCGATGTACTGCGCACCCTGCACCAGAGTTGGGCCAGGGCCCAGGCGTGGCCCAGGCTCACGTTCCTGAAACCATCACCACAGCAGTGTAACTGGCAAGATTTAAGCACGGGTTTTAGAGGTAAAAGAAAGCAAACGCATACCACAAAAGCGAGGAACAATGAATGTCATTACAAGCGATCCATGTTGAAATAAACGCCATAATAATAATAATAATAATGCCTTTATTTTTTCCATCACATGATGAAGGGTAGGCCGGGGAAAAAAGCTGTGAAAACAGCTTGACGGGTCCCCGACCTCCTACATTGGCAGAAACATAACAGCTCAAACAAACAAACAAAAGCAAAAAAATAGCTGTTACAAAAACACCCTTGGCAGGACAGATTGTCACAAAAACCGTTACACTGTGCGGTTATTGAACATAGTAATTTCGAAGCTCATTCATGGAGAGTGAGTCCAGTTGAAAGTCACGATTAATAAAGCTGTTAAGTAAATGTGGTAAAGTATATTTTAACATTTGCAGGCCATAGTTAGTTCTATGAGGTACCATCCTCCAATATTCAGCGTGCCGTGTAGGATAGGTTACAACGTTTCTAGTTAACCTCGCGAGAGTTGTCAGGAATTGTGAGTTTCGTTTTTTATCTCTTTTAAAACCAGCGGTCAACCTGTAACTGTACAAGTTATGTATGCCTATGACAGCGTATTTTTTTAACAAACCAGCAGTATGAAAGTCATGTGGGGCGTTGCAGATAATTCTAACCATTTTCTTTTGAAGCAGGAATATCTTTTCTAAGTTTCCAGCTGTGGTCGTGCCCCAGATAAGGTGGCAATAGCTGAGGTAAGAGTAAAAAAGAGAGTTGTAAATAATAAGTTTGACGGAAGTTGGTAAGATAGAGCGGTTCCGGTTTGCTAATCCGACAACGCAAGATAATTTAGATATTACATATTGTACATGGTTATCCCATGACATGCTCTCAGAAAAGTAGACTCCAAGTGTCTTAAAGCTGCCAACGATTTCAATGGGCGTTGTGTTTAAGATGAGGCTATTAGTGCATGATACAGCCTTATTTTTCGGACGAAAAAGAATGGCTTTCGTTTTATTTGTGTTTATTTGCAATGAATTTGCCTGTGCCCAAAACTCTAGTTTTGATAACGTTATATTTGCATGGGCTATCAGTAAATTTGGCTCGTCAGCGGAAAAAAATATGCTAGTATCGTCCGCATAAATGACTAGTTTAACCGTTTGATCTATGTTCACTATATCGTTTACGTATATATTAAATAGAAAGGGACCTAGAATGCTTCCTTGAGGGACACCTGATGTGATAGTTCTAGTTGCAGATGAATAGCCGTTTAGGTATACGTACTGTTGTCGATGTTTAAGGTAAGAGTTCAGAAGCATTAACGGGCCGCCTCGAAAACCATAATGTTCGAGTTTTTGTAAGAGTATTTTATGATTTACAGTAGACAGTGCATAAATGTATGTATGCGTAACGTGCCCCGCACAAAAGTCTAATCCTATTGTGAAAAAGACGGGGTTTTGTTATAATTTAAGTCACCATCAATGATGTGTGTTGTGCCCCGGTTAAAGAGAGAAGAAGAAACACAAAACAAAAAGGAAGAAAAAGGAGGAGGAGGAATTCCGTAAAGTAGTAGAGAGGACGGAGTTTGTCATGCGGGAAAAACGCCGACGATATCCCGCGGAAGAAAAAGGAGAAGGAACCGAAAAGCTGGCTGAGCAGATGCTGTGAAGACGACCTTCAGGAAGCCCAATAACGCCGTCATCGACCCTGGAAGATAGAGGGGTCGCCGTCGATGTAGAGCCCCATCCTTCCCGACGATGGCAGAGAAAGCCAAAGGACGACCGGCCGTGAGTGGTGCAGACTCCAATGACCTTAGGCTCACTGACTTTGAATTCCCGTTGTCCACAGTAATCTAAACTGGTATAAGTAGCTTTCCTTTTTTCTTATTTCTCTTAATTTACTTTACTTTTTTTTTCGTTTTTGTCTTCTTATTCTGATTTTCAAAGGAGAACTGTTCATATTCACGAGGTTTCCCGATTGACTCCGTAAGTGTGACGTCATGGGTCCAAACAAACCGTTGCTAGGGTCGTTGTTATGGACAAATACATGTGGCTCGGTTTCGCTACGAAAACCCGACCATTCAAAAATCAGGAGTAGGATTTAAACTTCTAAAAATCACAGATATAGAAAGCTTGAATGTCATATATGTTTCGACAGAAGTGTGCCGGTAATCGCTCGTTTCTGAAATATTTACGACTGCAACTTCCGGTCCTCAAGATGCCTGCAGCAGACGACGAATGCAAGAAGTATGCCGTCTGCCGCACGCCGGCCGGCCAAGTGGGGCCGTCGTTTGCATTGTGTGAATAAAGACGATATTCTGACATCGCATTAGTTTGAAATATAATGAGTTTCAGACATTAAGATTTCATAGTGGGGTGCGATGCAAAATATGGTTTATCGAAAGTCCGGGCGTCGATCGAGATGATAGTCTGCTAAAAGATCGCATTGCACCCGCGAGAAAAGCACTCAGGCGAACGGTTGAGATCCCAAATTTTGTTTGCGGACTCGCGCTATGCGAGGGTGCTTCGCATAGGCGTGACTTCGGGGGCATCGGGGCTCGTGCCCCCTGGTGGGATCCGGGGCAGAGCCTCCGGGCCTGGGCCATGATCCTTACCGAGACGCTGTTTACGTGCCATAAGGCCGTTCACACTCTTGCGACCGACTTCGACCGAGAGAGACCAGATCTGTTAAAACTTCTTAAAATTTAATTCTGGCGCCATCTATGCGGTGATCGTGGAACTGCATTTCACAAGAGCGACGGTTTTGCGGCATTTTCGAGGTCGAATGTGCGTAATACCTATGAGAAAGGCTCGTTTATAACGTTTCCAAAAGTTTTTCGAGACAAGAAAGAAAGGATAATGTCGCGGGAGAAATAGAAATATGCCAGATTGTCAAGTTTACACTGCAACCCTATAGATGGCGCCACTGTGCCCTCTGGTTTAAGAGGTTAGTAAGCGAACCAAGATTTAAGAGGTCGTAAGAGTGTGAACGGGCCTTAACGAGCATCTAGTAGTGGCATGTAAACAAAATAACGCCCACGTTGCCTTTTTTGACAGAATACATGGGAAATGGAATCGCAGCGTGCTTTCGTTAGCTTCAATCTCCAGTTCTTGCAAAAAGGTAACGCGCAGCACCCCCCCCCCCCCCCGGAGAACTGCTCAGCCTGCTCCCTCCGGGAAAATGGAAAGTCTACGCCGCTGGTGCTTCGTATACCTGGTTGTAACCATCGCGTGGAGAGAGATTCTTGCAGTTTCTTCAGATTTCCGCAAGACCCCAAAGCGCGAAAGAACTGGATAAAAAACATAAGGTGGGTCTATTACAGACTGTACTCGCATCGTGGGTTCGATGAAGATCTTCACCAAAAGAGCACATCCAAGAAATGTGATGTATACCCAGGGGAAAAAAATCAAAATACTGCGAAATCGCGATAGACATGCAATTCTTTAATAACCTGACAACCACAATAATAAAATAATAATAACAAACGACTCACCTCGACGGCGTACGATTTGTTTCTCATGGTGCCTGCACTACGCCGGTAATGCACTTCAGGTCGTCGTCGTAACTGATCTGCGTGACGTGGTTTGATTTTACTGCATTTTCACCCCTCGTAACTAAGCTGGGTTGTTCACAAGAAAAAAGAAAACGCACATTGCGGAGGCCTTTACGGCCACGGCAATCCACTTGTTTTTGTCGCTTGTTTACCGACGCATTTCAATGAAGACGCCCGCTGCAACAGAGGCTAGCAAATCTATCGTGTCGTCTGCTACCAAAGCAAAGCGGAGTGTAAGACTTCAGAAATGGCTTTCATCGTTGCAATATGACACTGAGACGACAAGAACATCTTCATAATTAGATATCAAGAAGTTAGGTTGCTTACAAAAAATTATTTACTTACTTGTAAGCAAAAATCTAGCCTCATGTGGAGTCTCCATGCATTAGTCCATAGCAACGTCCCTAGCAACGGTTTGTTTGGACCCAAACGCCATGTTGTGACGTCATCACTTACGGGGTCAATTAGAAATGACCCTCTACGATATATTGCCACGCGCGCCGCCAAGCAGCGCGTGCGTGGCCGAATGGTTACCATGCCTGGCTTTCGCGCGGAAACCCCAGGTTCGATTCGTAGAATCAGACGCTCCTTTTATTTATTCTTTCAATTTAGCGTTCTTGTAAGTTAGAGAACCTTGTCGTCTGATCGAGGTAAGAATGTTCTACGCGCCGAACGTTCTACGCAGAATCTTCCAGAAACCCACGCGGGTGCAAAAGGCTGCTCGGCGTGGCGGTCCGTTGGCAGTCTTGCTCTTGCGCTTGTTAGAGGCGGGGTTTGAGCCGCACGTCCGGGAGCTTCCTGGCTCGTGACGACGACCATTCCCCGAAGTGAAGAACCCAGGGGTCCAGTGGAGGTGGGAGAGTTGGTAACGTAACGAACGGTTTAATTACATGGTTGCGATACAGTCGTCAAATCCGAGAGAACTCCTGGAGCAGCCTCACGCTCCGCCTTATATAGGGTCCGTTTTCTCCCTCACTCCCGCCAGGGCAGCAAGTGCGCAGCAGCAACCCGCCGTCAAGTGCGTCGTAGCAAGGTCCGCCGCGTCATAGCCAGAAGTGCGTCGTAGCCAAAGTTCTCCGCAGTTAGGTCATGCCTCTCTCCCTTTCGTGAGCGCACCAACCCCCACGCACACACACGTCCCGTTGACGTCACGGACGCGCTGAGACCTGTCTCCGCAGGCGCAGACACGTAGGCGACGGTCCCGTACTCGTCGGGACTCGTTTCGTGCAGGAACAGACAGGCGGGCGACGGTGCCGGACAGATTCATGACTCGTTTCCGCAGCGTTGAAACTCGGAAGAAGGTTGCCGAAGGTTCCATTCTTAACACGCTCGATCGTGCTACTCCGCCGACCTTCGACGCCTGCTACGCAACCTTTTTATATTTTTGTTTTGGGCACAAGTTGGCTTCTATTAACCGTTTAGTTTCGTATTGCACTAACAGTCTCTCTGCCTGGCATTCGTGACCGGCAGAAAGAAATGACATATCAGAGCGCGCGCTTCCAGTCCGGCCGTGGACATATATAGATACGCACAGGTGTTGTGATGGCTAGGCGTGCACACCATTGAATGCTCATTCTCATTCCAATAATCATTCCCTGTCTTCTGTGCGCCCTCTAACTTGGTAACAACGTCGGCAGAGATAGCTCTACAAATCCCGTTGTAAAGAAGTAAGAACGAAAATTTGAACATTCCAGGTGGAGGCCATAAAAAAGTACAAAGAGCTTCAACTTGCGCCCCAGTTTGCTCAAATGTTTTCTTTCTTTCGGTAAATGTTTCCGCTTTTCAAATCCACCTGGAGGCGGGTGGAAGAGAGAAGCAACGACGCAAGTCATAAAGTATGTGGCTTACTTTGCCGAGGAACAATCTAATAAATCTAAAGCTACTTTATCTAGTAGCTGTACCCGGAGGGTGAAAGGGTGCAGGGACGGCCAGTCAGAAGGCTTAGAGTGGTTTCCTTGCAGCAAAGACAGGCCTTATGCTGCAGGCCCGTGAGGGTTCGGTTAACCACGACCACTTCACCCCGGTTCGTGCGTATGGCGTTTGGCCACAGGAACTGTAGGAAAGGTTAAATCATTGTAGTGACACCCGGCACTGTGTGTCAGTCCAGTACTATTTCTTTATATTTACAAGCTAGTCTTCTCGGCCATATAGCCAAAAGGGCCGTATCTGTCATCCTGGACTCGAGTACATCTTATAAAACGGTCGCAAGCTCTTTAATTTGGAGTACCCTAAATCAAGAAAATAAGCAGACATTTCAAGGTATTTTTGAAGTGGAATAAGACAAGTATCGTTTTTGATGCAGGGACTTGGTTACATGACTTGAAGGGAGCAATCGGAAAATCATTTTCCGTGACTAGACGCTATAGTCCGCAGACTGCGTAGTCAAGAAAGTTTAGTTAACGCGGTACTTTCCAACCCTGCAAACAGCACGGCCGAGCACACAAAAAATAAGTCACTTTAGCAAGCTAAAAAATGCTAGGTTACCTTAAAGTGAATGTATTCGTCCCAGGATGGCAACATCGGACGATATGTGGCATAATATATTTTTTTATTCTGTTTGCTCTCCAGCTTGTGGAAATGCAGAGTATATCCTCGCTCAAGCTTTAGCTTTGACCAGTGCTTTGTTGCGATTCTAAATCCCGCGATTCTTTTCCATTTGTCTTGTGATCTCACGCTGTCGACATCGAGTACTGCAAAGGGTCGCACTGTTCTTGAGAGAGGAGTGTTGAGGCACCCATAAGTGAATATGCCAAATGCACCAGTACACTGCAAACATGGGTCAAGGGCCGATTTCAAGGATGGTCTACATAGAAATGTAAAAACGTAAACAAAAGACTTAATGATACCAAAATGAAACAGCAATTACGAGACAGTCATCGTTGCATTCTAAAATCTGAGGAGTCAGTGAGATAGAACAAACTACAAGCTCCGGTGTAGATAAGGCTGCAAAAAACGGCAAATCTTTCGGTTCGCTTTAGTGCAATCCAGAACTGCTAATATAAGCACTGGCCTCCATCCCGAAAACAAAGGTTTCCAATAATCAACCACCTTGAAGACGTTTGGAACTTCTTTGGATGAACATGGGAGAAAAATGCCTTTCCTATAGTGGGACTGTAGATTTAATTGATGGAAGGAAAATATGTCCTTTTCATCAATGTTGTAGAGAAAACTCTTTGTATTCGAGAAGTACACATGGAAGGAATATTGTATTTCGATTATTTCTATAAGTCTGAAAGAAAACGAATCCTTAGGCTCAAAGTTTATTTCCTTTTCAAATACCAAATACACTCCGTTAGGGCCTTGTTGACAAAATCTGTTCACTGGATCAAGAAAAGAGAATAACTATTTTAGGCACTTCTTAGTCCCGAAATATACGCTTTGAGTTTTTATTCTTAACGTTGCAGCCACAAGAAATCTACTTGATCGTGGACCACAATTTACAACGACATGAATGGCATATGTTTCCATGGAAATTGAAATTTTCATAATTTTTCAACATCCCTATAATTTCCGCATTTGCTTTATGTTCCTTGTACGGCGTAATTAAGACATGGCAATTAATATTACCCAACAATTGGTCTCCATACTTTTCTTTACGGTCCCAATATTTCCGTAAAATAGAAACCCTTATTGTTTTAAATGACAACCACATGCCTCTTGAAAAGGGTAGTGTTCTGGCCAAGAACTTTTACGAGAGCTTCGATAGCACGCTTTAGCTTTGGGAAACAAATAGCTGGATTGGCGGGAACGGTTCTGCGCATGAATAAGACGAAACAGGCGACACTTGAATAGATTACTTGAGAAATGTAATTTACCTACAACTATTTTTCTTCAGAAGTAGCTAAATAATTAGAATTTCTAATGCACAAAAAGTAGTTTGTTACAATTATCCGTCTGTTTCGAAAAGTAGTATTTTGCTTTGATACCTTCCCGATTTCAGTGACGCTGACTTGAGAGCATTAAAAAAGTATTGGCTCATATCGTTGTAGATGGTGTTCCACGATTTATTAGTTCACGTCGCCACCCTTGTCGGGGCGCTGTTTTCGTTCCAGCAGATGGAGCAACTATGTATGTTCCGTTTGTGAAACAAAGCATCATGAGTCGTTCCTCCCTTCTTCTCGTGTTCGCTTGGGGGCGCGCGTCGGTAGAAGTGGAGGAAGACGCGCCGTTGCTACCTTTTTCCTCCATTTTTTTCTTAGAGTGTGGGCACCGGAATCTGATCAGAGAGCTCATTGGGTCTCATGAAAGAAACAGAGATGTCCGACGTTGTGCAAACGAAGACTGGAAGCTCGGTGGACGATTCACACGTGATGCTCAGGGATTGGACTTACTCTATTTCTGGAAGCTTTTTTAGGGGCGAAGCTCCTTAGGGTCTAGCCTTGTCCGTCCGTCCGTCCGTAACCGCCGTCCGTCCGGCGTCCGTGCGTCAAAAAAAGAGAAAAAAATGTTTGCGCAGTCGACAGGGTTCGAATTTGTGCGGGGAGACCCCAATGGATTTCTAGTCCATCGCCTTAACCACTCGGCCGCGACTGCGGGACGAGTAGGGCGCTCTGAGGTGTGGTAGTAACTCAAGAGCTGGGGATGTCATGGATGAAACGTTGCATGTAGCCGCTCAACAGGAGAGGGCGCTGCGGTCAAATGCGTATATAGTCGCGTTAAACTTTGCATACATTGGCTCAACGTTTATAGACGAGAGGGCGCTGCGGTCAAATGCTTAAATGCGTATATGACCACGTTTGCACAACCACACATTCTCTTTGCCACGGGATGGAAAACGAACAAAATCAGTATCATCAGCACCACCAGAGCTGCGCTCCCAATCAACGACTCATTCACCACGTGGAGGTGCGGCCATCTTTTTGCTCTTACTTTTAAAATATTGCTTGGACGCGTTTTGTCTCACTTGCTTGTTCATTTTCCTTCCCCTTCTGCACCTCTCCCGCCTTGTGCCACTCTCCCACTGGATGTGCAAGTGTCCTCGCTCAAAAATAAGGCCATAGTGCTAGATTTTCAACGCTACCTGCCAGAGGCCAGCACGGGGGCCCAGATTAAGCATGGAGATCATAGTACCATTGACGAGAAGGTCCATCGCAGGCCACCGGGAGCTTTCCCAATGTCATGGCGGACGCCTCCTGCGGAAATTGGTCGCAAGTGCGCATGCGTTGCTTTTTCACCTGGCGAGGAGGAAAGCAGGTGGAAAGGCGGAGGCGTTTGCAGACGATCAGAGTTTTCGCCAGCTCCGCGGAGCTCGTGTCCTGAAATGCGGCCCGTAAACCTCGTAACCCGGATGTAGCAGTCGGAAGCTCTCTGTAATACAGGCTCTCTAATTAAACACGAGTGCTCCGTCAGAGCTCGGATGGGTCTGGCGTTCATTCAGGTTAGGACGCGAGCTGTAGTCTAACGATGACGCAGCACTCGTGACATGCTCTCCCGTTACGGGAGTGTCACAGGAAATGGCTAGGAGCCAGTCACATAACATAATCGGTGTCGAGCCTCGATAGGAAGTGGCGATCGTGTTTTCGCACTAACCCATCTGTATTCTGCATGCTGGTGCTGGAAGAATTAAGTAGACAGCCTATACCTTCAATTCTGCTGGAGTATACTATACGTGTATTATTAGGCGAATGGTTGAAGTCAACATATACTAAATTTTACTTTCTTCCTATTTCGATGCTGAAAAACTCGTCCCTTAAATGGGTTGACTACTGGATTTTGCCGTACGTGTTCTACGGATTTGATCTTTTTGTCATTTATGCGTACAGGACAAATGCTCAGGCACTCCTTGCTCCACCAAAGCCAGGCTCCATAAACTGGCAGAAGAGTGATGGAGGCAGACACTTCATTTTTTTTTTCATCGCGTTCTTTCAGTGACTTTAACAAAAAAAGTGCCCATGTGGAAACATTTTTTTAAACGTATTTGACATTGTAATTGCAGTTGTGTCATGATCTAAAGCTAAGAAGTCATTAAATAGCAAATTCATTTTATTTTAGTAAAGTAATTAATTAAAAACGGCCCAGAGAGAAAGATAGTTCTCTTAATATTTCAGTTGCTGCAAATTTATTTATTTCTACCAAGCATGAAACAAGCCCACTTCCCAATATCTTGCCCTGCGACAGCAATGAACTCGGGATATAAAAAGGAGAGCATTTTCGCTATTTTTTCAGCTATGAAGGTAATTGCGATTTGGTTAACGCAAACGTCTGCCCAGTCTTGAAGAAAAAGTGTTAATTAACAATTCTTAAGGTCAGAAGGCCGTCAACATTAAGCTAAATCACCTGTAATCAAAGCAATTGGCAGCTGCATGGCGAATTCTGAGGACGAACATTGACTTATTCCGAGAATTTCAACCTTAAATTATCACATGTCTGGGCAACGAAGGGCCTCTCATTACTAAAGTGTGAGACTTTGGGAATAAGAAACAATGTTTAATGAATGAAAAGAAAGGAAATAATTGGTTGGCGTTCTTCTACTTCTTCTTCGTCTTTTCCTGTCTCTGAGGCTATATAGAGGCACGTTCGGCGCTGTGGGCAGGCACACTGCTCACATCCGACCCCTTTTTTTTTTCAGGGTTAACAATCTTTTTTTTCAATAATTTAAACGCTGGGACTAGGCTTGGCGTGAAAAACGGAGTTTGGCACGTGGAGCGGGGTCCGAGAGGACGAAATTCGAGGGGACTGAGTCCGAGAGAACAGTCGGGGTCCGGCCGGGTCTCTGATGAGTCCGTCTCGGGCTCTGTTGTTGAATTAAAATCGTTACGGGGACAAATCGTAGTCCTGTAGTCGTTTCGGTTGTGTCCGATGGCGCTGTGGTCTCTGGTCTGTTGGGTGGGCTGTTGAGTTAGGTTCGGTCAAAAGCACGACGGGGCGTTCAGCGGCAGACTCAGCAGGATCTTGAGTAGATGTCTGGTCTTCAGCTGTAGGATCGGACAGTATTGGATCAAAATACGGTGGGCAGTATTTTTTTATCTGGCTTATATGAGCGACCCGAACGTCTGGTGTGGACGTTGTGGAGTTTGTTACGCGTCTAACATCGTACGTGACTGGGGTTCTTTGGCGTGTAACTTGGTATAGACCCTTGAACTTCGGGGCTAGCTTTTCGGATCCTTGTAAAATAGGTTGTTGTCGTCTTATCCATACAAAATCTCCAATGTTGAAGGATGCATTTCTGTGTGATCTGTCGTATATTGTTTTCCGAGCTTCCTGAGCTTGTTCGGAATTACACACTGCTTCACTTCGTAGGTTCGGAAGTGTAAGAAGCCTATCGCTGATGTCAGAGGCTTGGCGAGGGCGGACTTTCTGTCGTGGAAGTTTTGGTATAAACCCAAACAGAAGCTCAAAAGGAGAAAATCCGGTGCTTCGGTGGCGCGTGGTGTTTACTGCGAAAGCAGCTTCTTCTATTTTTGTCACCCAAAGTGACTGGTCACCATTGCACAGTTTCCTAAGTACTGTCACAAGAGTTCCATTAGCCCGTTCAACAAGTCCGTTGCTCGCTGCACGATATGCTATTGAAAAATGCATGTTCACACCATGCATATGCATGAAGTTTTTGAATTGGTGCGACTCAAATGACTTAGCATGATCGGAGAGGCAGTCGTCAGGAGCTCCAAATCGATAGAAGAGTGAGTGCAAATGTCTCAGCGCATCTTTTGTTGATGTCGTAAGCACAGCGGCAGGGACAATGTATCTAGTCGTGAAATCGATGACGTTGAGGATGTACTTTTCTTTAGTTCCGGACATTGTAATGTGGTCGATTGCTATGGCGCTGAAGGGAACGTCTGTCGTGGGCATAAAGCACATAGGGCCAACTGATCGGGTAGTGGGCCGGTTATGCACTTGGCAAACTTGGCAAGCCTGGACGTATTCTGTCGTTGTAGCAGCCATCTTTGGCCACCAATAGCGTTCTCTCACCTTAGTGAGGGTGCGTGAAGCGTCCATGTGTCCATTGGCATCATGGGCAAGTTCGAGGACCTGCTGTTGCATCTTGGTTGGGACGACTATTGTGAGCAATTCTGGGCTCACAACCTTGTACAAGATGTCGTCGATCACAATGAAGTCCCGTGACTCCTGTCCTGACAGAAGTTTTGCGCGGATGGCCTTGCATTGCTCATCTTCAGTTTGCAAAGTAACAAGGCTATCGATCTGAGACACGGTGGCGCACGAGTATCTTGAAAGCATATCAGCCACATGGTTCTGACGACCTGGTCGGTGTTCAACCGAGAAATCAAATTCTGCTAGGTCAAGCAGCATTCCTGTAAAGCGTCGAGAAGGCTTGAAGCTTGTGGTTAGGCAGGCGACCGACCAGTTATCAGTAAGAAGATGGAACCTCCGTCCCAGTAGGTAATGACGAAATTTTACTGTCACTGCCCAATGCACAGCCAGGGCTTCCCAAACGTTGCTGTGCAGCTTGCGTTCTGGTTCAGTGAGGGCACGGCTTGCATACTCAATGACAATCTCTTTGCCATTCTGCCTCTGAGAGAGGACAGCACCAAGGGCTGTGGCTGAGGCATCTGTAGCAACAGTTGTTGGCGCAACTGCATCAAAGTGTCCAAGGATTGGCGCCGATGTGAGGGCTGCACGAAGGGTCTCAAATGCTTGTTGACACTCCGGTGTCCAGTTGAACTCAGGACTTCGAATCACAGCTTGCAGGGGGCAGCGATCTTCGAAAAGTTGCTAATGAATCTCCTGTAAAAGTTGGCTGTCTGAACCCAGGAGAGCAGTTGCTTCGAGGTCACTGGTGTAGGAATGCGTAGCATGGCTTCAACTTTGGAGGGGTCTGGCTCTTTTCCTTTTTCGGAAATCAGGAAGCCAAGAAACTTCACAGAGGGCACGGCAAACTTGCATTTCGGTAACGAAATCTTGAAGCCGGCTTGTTGGAGAAGACTCATAGTCTCATCCAAAAGGTCCAAGAATTCCAAGAATTCAACGGCAAACACAATGATGTCGTCGAGGTACGTCCTGACTCCTGACTTGGTCTGTCTAGGTTTCAAACCTGTAAAAACTTTGTTCATTGCCTGTTGGAATGTTGCTGGTGCGTTTTTCAATCCAAAGGGCATTCGGGTCCATTTGAAAGTACCATGATGCGTAATGAACGTAGTCTTGTCTTGGTCGGACTCCCTGACACGAATTTGCCAGTAGGCAGAGCACAAGTCCAGGACCGCGAACAAAGAGCATCCCGCAAGATCGTCTAGGATGTCGTCGGCCCGGGGAAGCGGTTGCAGGACGTTGATCGTCATCTTGTTTAATGGGATATAGTTGACACACAGTCTCTTCTTATTTTTCTGGGTGACCACAATGGCTGGAAATCCCCATGGTCCCGAGGATGGCTTGACGATACCCTTGTCGAGAAGCGTGACGACCTGGGTCTCGAGGAATTGTCTATCAGTCGCCGTGTAGCGATATGGCTGTCGTCCATATGGTTTTGCGTCAGGCACAAGGTCAATTTGATGTTCAATGCCTTCATAGAGGCCAAGGTCGAGAGGGTCACGCGGGAAGAGGTCAGTGTGGTGGAGCAAGATGCGTTTCACATCATGCTGTTGTTTAGTCGTGAGCTGGGAGCCGATGCAAACGCCATCAAGAGCAGTTTCACTTGATACGGATGCACATGATTGTGAGCCATATGTGAGACTTTGGCTTGGTGATGCGGTTGCCGCTAACTGTGGTGGAGCAGAGGTTGAGGGCTCTTGACAACAGGCTGCATTGTTCAGCTCACTCCATAGTGGTGCATCCTCGTCGGGCTCATGCTTGGTCTGCAGAGGCTCGGCCGTAGAGTGCGGAGGATCAAACTGCGAGAGAGTGGACCGTGTGAGGATCACGGCGTTTGACATCCTTGGTAAAAGTTCTTCTCTACATTGTACAATCACGTTTCTGTTGGGTTGGCAAATGATAGGCAACTCTGGGGGCCTAATGTGAAGCTCGGCTTGTGCGACGCGAAACCAGTCTTCTCCCAGTATGAGAGGTAAGGCGTTTCTTTCGAGGACTGCTGCTTCGACTGTGGCTGACATTGGTCCAATTGCAATCAAGAGTGGGACCACGCCTTTTGGAGTGACGGAAGCGCCGCCAACGACGAGCAAGGGTGGTTTCGTCCATGGCAGTAGGGCGAGTTCGTTGACAAGGCTTGCAGTGATGACTGTTATGCTGGAACCACTGTCGGGAAAGGCGCTGACTGTGCCAACTCCAGTTATGTGAGCTGGAACGACTGGGCACTTCAGCTTAGAACCATGCAAGACGTCTAGTTGGCTAACTAGAGCTGTAGGTTCATGTGGTGTTTTCGGCTTGGACTGATTTGGAGGCTGTTTTGGCTTGTTACACTTGCTTGCGAGATGGCCAGGCTTTTTGCAATTGTAGCAGATGGCTTCTTTGATGTCTTGTCCCGGTCGGTATGCTGGGGAACCATATTTTGTGGAAATTGTATTGTACCTGGCTTCCTGTTCGTCGGGAGGCATATCTGCGATGCGCGTGCGGCCAGTTTGTGATGTACCGGGCGTACAATTGAAGTGCGTCGTTGAGCCGCTCGCTGAGAAACGTCCATCCCGGGTTGGCTTTGGGAATGTGGGCGTGCGGGCCAGACGGGAATGGTCTATCGTTCGGTCCACTTCGGACACGATGTTGAGGAAGTCGTCCACTGTTCGGGGTCGGTGGACAGCAATGGATGTGGCGATCTGATCATCACGAATGCCTTGAACAAGGTATTCAATACGTTCCTTGTCAGTGATGGGAACTGGACATCGCGACATGATCTTGAGCTTGGCGAAGGCATACTGCTGTAGGCTATCGCCAGGTTTCTGGGTGAGGGCTGTTACCTTCTGTTGCCACTGAATGAGCGAAAGTTGCTCGCCGAATTGTTCTTTCAGTCCGGCTTTCCAAATGGTCCAGGTGGTAAGTTGTCGCCCTGTTGACGCATGCCAGTCAGCTGCGACACCACGTAGCTTCCCTTGAGCGATGGCTAAAAGAGTGGGGTCTTCCCATCTTGCAAGGCGCTGAGTGCGTTCAAGCTCTTCAATCCAGTGCTTGAACGTAGGAGTGCCGCCTCCGTTGAAAGTGGGCAGCGAAGCTGATAGATCTGGCAGAGTTGTCACGTGCACTTGGTTCGCTTGATTGGCTAGCGTCGTCATCATTACGGCCATGTTCTGGTGAAGGAATGCAGCCATGCGCTGCATGTTCTCAGCTTCGTCTGTGGTAAACGCTGGCATAGTCGGGAATAGCGTTGCAGGAGCGAGTGCATTTGGCGGGTTTTGGGTGGCATCAGTCAAAAGCCTGTCAATAAGCTCTTCCTTGTTTCCGATTGTGCTAAGGTTTCGGCGTTGAAGTTCTATTTTGAGGAACTGAACGCTCAGGGTCGCGAGATCTTCGGCTGTAGCGTTATCCCAGTTGATAAGCGACATCGTTGTTCTGGGCGGGCGATGGGCAAAGTGAAGGCTGGTAGGCTTAAAAATGGCTTGGCGTTCGGCTACGCGGATGAAAGCGGGCAGGCAGGCTTACGTGGCGATTAGGTGGCGAAGGCAGGTTGAGGTCGTCGACTGCGCCATATGTGAGACTTTGGGAATAAGAAAAATGTTTAATGAATGAAAATAAAGGAAATAATAGAGGGATGGCTGAGCGAAGGCTGATGGCTCGTCATGGCTGGCTGGCGTTCGTTCTTCTACTTCTTCTTTTCCTGTCTCTG
>JAZHYW010032496.1:0-85984 GCA_037355805.1 Ixodes ricinus | reverse complement strand
ACGTATTGCTCTGTCCCGTCTCTCTTCATATGTGTGCGCTAAAACCGTTCAAATGACTAACTACCAACTAGCCCAGTTATCAACCCTTACTGTAATTGATTGTAGTCGCTTATAATTATTTCAAGCATCCCTTGACATATGTAATCCCCACGTTTATGGTCTTTGTTTTTAATGCTGGGATTAAAGCTTCGGCTAAAGTAATGTTTTAAAAACATTCTAAAATGCACAAAAATAGAAAAAATTGGGGTTTGTGGGGATATTTATACAGCGTGGTCAGCCATTTAAAAGCTGCGACGAGTCACTCGCTGTAGATTAGCAATTTAGCCAGTGCAGTACAACAAGCGCCTGGGGTCTTTAACGTGTGACCACGTGGCAGTAATATACAACATCGCACGCCGGTACGATACTCATCGAGATCGAAACGGGCAGTGAGTGGGGGTTTGTCGGGGTTCTCGTTCTGCAGCTCGAAAGGCCACCTCATCAGTGCGTCGGGAGCTCGGCGGGTGCTTTAGCCCACTATTGGCGGATCCTCCTACACAAAAATAGTTCTAGAAGAGAAATATACCAGTGGGGTTGTACATATCGATTGATGTGTGGGCCTACGCGCGAATAGTACTTACGAAAATGAAATGTGAATTCTAACATCAAGGGCCCCAGAAATGTCACCAAAAGCTGTAAAGTCATTTGGCATGGTTTTTGTTTTGTTTATGGCATAAAATATTTTAAAGCGGTCGAACTCGAAGGCAAGCTTAAACTCTTCTTTTGAAAAACGAAGCAAAGGTGGACTCTGTCTCGTATTTATACTGTGATAATAAATATAGCTTTCGTTTTTCCCCGAATATGCAACAAAATGCGAAGAAAACATGAAAAACATCCTACCAGTCGTTACGTCACAATAGATTTTCGGCCGCCAAGCTCATGTCGCACGTGCGGGAAGCAGCATACAAGTGCAAGTTTGCCTGGTATATTTCCCCGCAACTGGCACTAGTAGTAAGGTCCTTTTCTTACCCTATATTTAAATAGGTGAAACTGTGCGTGCATAGCTTTGATAGGCGCTGAATATGGTGCGAGAGCGGAGGTCCCAAAAGTGGGCTTCAGTGGTACTTTGAAATAATTTTGTGGGGCATTCTTGCACGCAATTGAACTTTAATCTTACTATTCCACGTCATAATAAGATAAGAACTATTAAAATAAGATTCAATTTTTTAAAGTAGAAAACCGCCAGCTTTTTTTCAAAGCAAACGAAAAAATAGGCCATGTGTTTAAGTTTACGAAACAAATTGTCTCGGTGTTTTTTTATATATACTTATTTATAGCAACCGACAGGACGGGGTACAAAAATCAAGTCAGCCTTAAATGTAGTCATTTCAGCTTAAATAAAAATTAAAAAAAATTATAAAAAAAAAAATTGGGCAAGTGTTTTTTTTTTACCTTTTTTTTTTTAAGGAAATGTGGCTAATTATTGGAGGGTTTATTCGAAGAGTTTCGACAAGGAATATGGCTTTCGCAGGAAGTGACATTAAGTAAGGGTCCCAAACCGGTGGGCTGAACAAAAACACCTTGGCGTTTGGCACACTGCCGCAGGCGGCCCGTTCCCATGGCGGCGCGGCATAGAAGTTAGGGAAGGGAACGGGAACAAGAGCTGGCAAATAATTCAGCCAGGACAACACCGCCTATAAGACAAGCCCTTAGTTCTGATATGTCTACGTCACAAGCGAAGGTCAACGTTCCACACAGATTGGAAACGAGTGCTGCGTCAGCATTTAGCTTCGAGTCGTCTGTGACGAACGCTGACGCAATCTTGATGTCCAGTATTTGCCACGAGTCGGCGTCCGCTGATGACGCCATCTCATTCAGCAATACGGTTTTGTTTTCGAGGTGTCTAAAGAATTATAGGGGCAGGCTGCACCGCATATGTATGCGGAGATATTTAAGATCGGCTAGTGCAGCTGTAGGAATGCCTCTTCGTTCACAAGATTTCTGCGACTGCACTTGGTTGTTAATTTTTTTTGCGTAATTAACTTTTTTAATCGTAGTGTTTAAGGGTATGATTTTAATTATAAAATTGCTCAGCAACATTAAAAATAACTAAATCAACAAATTGCGGAACGATAGAAGGCACGCGCAGCATTTTACGGCTTTCAGAAAAACCGCACAAATTCGACAGGTTTTAAGCTTTCGATTTTGATATCGGAGCGCATCTTGGCCCCGACGGAGCCGCGCCCCGTGGAGTGATAACGCAATAAATCTCTGGTGCGTTGTCATCGCGTGACGCAGCAGATGCTGGTTGCACTTTCTCTCCACGGGGCGAGGTGCCGCCGCGGCGAGATGCGCTCCGATAACAAACCGAAACCTAAAAACCCGTCGAATTTGGTTTTTTTTTTCAGAAAGCCGTAAAATGCTTCGCGTGCCTTCTGTTGTTCTGCAATTTGATGATTTAGTGTTTTTTTTTGCGATGCTGAGCAACTTTATAATTGAAACCATGCCTTTGAACACTGTATTAAAAAAGCTAATTATTCAAAAAAATTAACGATATAATTATCCCGGACTTTAATAATTTTCCTAAATAGGCCCGTGGCTCCAGGACCAAAACGACACAAGCCTTTTTTGGTTGCGACGCGTAGTTTTCGCAACATCAAATTTGTCCACCTTTCGTGAAGCACCCTGTATATGTTGCAGACTTCCGCTGTTGGGACGATGGTTCCGGAAGCACGAGCAACGCGAGTTTCGCACTACTCGCAGCGCCTCAACTCCTGACTGCAAGCGATTCTTTAGTGCCGATCTGCAGAGCAAACTGCAGACGAAGTGGCGTCTGCCGTTTCCACTACAGTTGCTGTGACCCTGGCTAGGCAACCGGAAACAGCATGGCTATTTTATGCCGTCATCAGATGGAAATCGAGAAAACACTTTTTAAAAAGCCGTAGAACACACCAGTCGAAAGCGTGCTCTTCTCACCTTAGACATCACAATCGAGAGTACATTTAACGATTAAAATAACACCTTATTCACAGTCGGGGTTGCAGCGGGTTGCCTAACTGCCAATTAGTCACTCGCACCCCTAAAAGGCTTTGGCTTTCGCCAGATCTATTTGCAATGCTTTTGTCCAACGCGTTACCTACAGACAAGTCCGCGTTTGTCGCGTACGCACAAACTAGATTCGTGTGATGTCAACTTTCTGCATGCGCTGTGCGGACAGCAGCGACAACACCACTGCGGCATGACGCCATATCAGCCCGTAGTTCTATTATGAGTCTTACGCCTATAGGCACACCAGGTGGTGCATGATTGAAGCGTGATTGTTTGGCAATCTAGTTATCGGTGAACTGGGCACTAGATTATATTATAATTTTAGATAAGTACGTAGTTAAATTTACATAAAAAAGACATTTCATTTCATTGAATTTATTATTTATTTAAAAAAAACAACTTAAGTTCGCGTTTATTTTTCGTCGAGGACAACTACGCGTTTGTTTGCTTCAGTAAGTTTTCTCCTGAAAGACGTTACTGTATATTTCTGCTGTGATCACGTAACAAACACGATCCTTATGGGAAAAGGCTTATGGTGTAGGAAATAAACTGCAGAATTAATTTGTTTGCACTTTAATACTTATTTCATAAAAATATATATTTTACCATACATTTTAAGAGACACAAAAACATCAATATTTTTAAACTTTTTGTGCCATGTAATTATATTTGAAGTCCAGAGGTAACACAATAATTGTTTTTGCTACAGAGCCATGTATATTTTTAATAAAGCCTTTACGTTATCCAGCCCCCAGTTCTTCGCTATTTAGGAAATGACGCTGCATGCTTATATCCTTGATATCCAACAATTTTTATCAACCTGTTTTTAGTTTTTCGATGCTACAAAATTGGTGTTAATATTATTTTCTAATTATACTAATAAATCTCCGCATCAGATGACCCCCGACATTTATTATATTTGGCATGCTGTAGTTTTAACGCCACACGATCACGAAAAAAGAGTGAGCGCCACTTAAACCGGACAATTGTATACTGGCTTTTATCGAAACGAAAGAAAACGAATTCCGAAACGCGAATTGCGTTCTCTTTCATGGGCTATTATAGGTTAATGTTTAAGTAAAACCTTCGGCAACAAAAAATGTCCTCTCAGTTTTATTTTTTACGAGCTTTTATGCACCATAAGCAAAGCTTAAGTCAAGTGCTAAAGTGTGTGTTTGTGTTATTTTGCGTAACGTACCTGAATTTTTCATCTTCTGGTCTGGAAAAAAGACAGTTTAGAAGGTATATGTTATTGCAGTTGTTACATTGGATCAATACACGGTGCTCTTCATGCGGACCAAATAATATATTTATATATTGTTATGGTGATTATTGTATGCTATAATTTACAATGAACGAGAGCTTAAAAGATGGCGGTTCTGCGATACCCCAGAAACGCTGCTGCATCTTCTTCTTCCCGGACAGCCAATCTCGAACTTCCATCTCCTCTTCGTATCACTACTGGCCTGCCGGAAGAAACGGCGTCTCGCCATTTTTAGAAGTTTGGTGAGGCTTGAGTAGCATGACATGCACTGTCTGGGCTTAACGCGGGTGCTGATTTAGGTAATGACTAGAAGGGTCTATGATATAACTGAAGTTGGACGTTTGGCGGATAACCCTGTACTGAGCCACGATACCGTTTGAGAAGCTTTTCAGCGAGGCCTGCGCAACGCTGAGGTGTCCAGACCAGCACCAATTAATAATTTTATAATAAAATGAATAAATGTTGAGGTTGTGTCTGTGATTTTAGCGGAATTTTAAATAGGAATAAAAGTCGAGGTTGTGTCTGTGATTGTAGCGGGCACACTGACCATTCTCGTAGTCTTGAATCCCAAGGCGTGCCAGTTGGCGCCTGTCCTCAGCACGACATGTGGCGTCGATCGTATGACACGTTAGTGTGGAGTTATGTTGCGGTGGAAGGAGGGAATCTAGCATGGGCGATGGTTCACGACCGAGTAGAAGGTAGAAGGTCGAATAACCCATGGTGTTGTGTCGAGAGGACTTGTAGGCAAGTGTGACAAATTCGAGGATTGTATCCCGATTGCGGTGGTCAGAAGATATATGCGTAGAAACCATCACGGAGATGGTCCCGTTGAGTCTCTCAACCATACCATTGGTCTGAGTGTGATAAGCTGTTGTTTGTTTGAGTACAATAGAGCAGTATTGTAGAATTTCAGCAACGACTTTCGATACAAAGTTTCGGCTTCGGTCAGAAAGAATTTCTCATGGTGCGCCATGCTTCAGAATGACGTCTTGAAGGAGAATTCGGCAACATCGACAGCAGTTTCAGTCAGGAGTGAGCCTCTAGCCGCGTAGCGTGTGCCATAATAAACTGCATTTGCGACCCAGCGTTTTCGAGTGCAGGACTCAGGAATGGGCCTAGGAGGTCCACGCCCAGTAGGTAAAGGGGTGTTCAGAGGTGCGAACGGGTAAAGCAGCAGCGCGGGTCGCGTAGATAGCACTTTGCTGTGGTGGCAGGAGTCAAGAGGAGACACACCATTTGACTGTGCGGTACATGTTTGTCCGGTAGAACCTCTGTTTAACACGGGTATAGGTCCGAATGACCCCTAAATTGCCGGAAAATAGTGAGTCGTGCAGCTCGGTGAGCACTGCCGTTTGAAGATGTTTAGGAACTACAAGTAACAGAGGAGCACCGTCTGGCCGATAAGTTTTGGCGAGAAAGGATGCCGTTTTCGATTCTGCAGAGTGGAAGGTGGGTGACTCCGTTTCATCCGTGAGTGTCGTTGATGATAGTTTGGAGAGTATGATAACGGCGTTGTTCGTGTGCGATGTTAATGAATGGTGATATTTGAAGAGCGGTAGTGTCTCGCTTTCCTGTGTTGATTCCGGTTTGTCCACTGGATGTCGAGAAGGCAGTTGGCATCTAGGTGAAATTTTATGACTTCTGGATGACCCTATAGTGACACTCTTGAAGACAGAGAGCCCAGCGTTCAGGGCGACAAAGCGGATTTTTGCGAGTGAGATCCAGCAGAGTGCGCGGTGATCCGTGACGACAGAAAATGAACGACCAAAGAGACAAGGGCGAAACCTCGGGTCACAAACCAGACAACAGCCAGACACTCACTCTCGGATACGGTGTAGTTTTGTTCGGCCGATGAAAGGGTGTGGCTTGCGCAGGCAATCACGCGTTCTTGGCTGTGTTGGTGTTCAGCCAACATGGCCCCCTATGCCGTGGCCTTCCTGGCGCCCGCTGTTGCTCAGTAGGGGCAGTGGGATCAAAATGGGCTTCAAAAATAAGATTGGACGTAAGGGCTGTTCTTCAGAGCTTCAAAAAGCTTTGTGGTTGGTCGGCAGCCCATAGAAATGGTTGGTTTTGATTTGGGAGGTTTCTAAGAGGACGGGCAATCTGAGCAAACTTTGGAAAATGATATCGACGTAAAAGAATTGAACACAATCCGATCAAACTGCAGATTTTCTCAGGGCGGCTGGTGTTGGAAGCTCTTGGACAGCCTTGGTTTTGTCGGGATCTAGAATAATACCATTTCTGCCCACAAGGTGACCTAGCACATTGATGTCGGAGCCACCAAACTTGCACTTAGGAAAATTCACCGGAAATTTCGCCTTACGGATGAGGGCCAGAACTTGGTCGGGATGCGCTGAGTGTGAGATGCAAGCGTTGTCAAAAAAATTAGGACATCGTGGAGATAGCATAGGCAGGTTGTCAATTAGAGCCCTTGTAAAAGACTATCAATCAAGTGCGTTCCGAAGTCTGCTGCGTACTCCGTTGAGCCGAACGGCATCAGTTTAAATTTGCAAGTACCATCTCTTGGAGTTATGAACGCAGTTTTTTCTCTATTTCCACTTGTCGACGCTGATTCTAGCGAATAGCACGGTGCAAAGATCCCGTCGAGTAATCTGTTGAGCCGATGATAGTCGTCTCAATATCTTCAACGTACAGTCTTTATTTCTTTCTGGCAGAACAGCTGGGGAGCGACCATGGGCTGGAGGAAGGTTGAACAATGTATTGCGCGAGCATTTGAACAACCTCTGTTTTTATAATGCAACATTCATTGGCAGAGACTCGATAAGGACGGTGGTGCAGAGGTGGTTCAGTGCCTGTATTGACGTGGTGTGGCTGTCGTCGTTCGCCTAGATGACGACTTGCAAAGTCAGTACGTCACTCTGTTTGTAAAGAGAGCTTGAACGTCTTGTTGCCGTCGCTCGTTTGGTCTGGGGTCGATGATGCCTTTGAGTTTAGGAAGGATGGACGTCTCCGGGGAAAAAGGTGCTGGGAGGTGGCGGTACATCCACGGCAATAACAGTTACCGTTTTCGTTGCACAGGGCGATGCGTGCTAGGGAAGTTCCACCGGGCCACATTTGGCTGGTCTAGCTTATATTAACTGCCCAGGGGATATGTCGCGCCAACCGTGATGGAAACAAGAGTGGAGAACAGCAACTTGTTTCGTTCGAAAACCATCGACGCTTGGAGACACCATATAATCGCCATCAGGTGTAGGTCTGTTTGATGCGACTTTCACGGAGACTCCAACACGTGGTGGTATGCGATAGTCACCGGTAAATCGATGCTTTAAATGTCGTATTTCCGCAAGGTTTGTTGGGGGCAGCACCGTTACGTTAAATTTCTCTGTTTGAGCAGTCAATGAGCGCAGAATGAGCACACCGGAAATTCCACCTAGAGCATTAGTGAATGCGGACAGCTAGCAATGATGGTAAACAGGACAGAGGTCGTTTGGCAATTAAAAGTAATACGAGTGCCGCGCATACCAATAGAAGGTATAACATTTCCGACAGCGCCGAGCAGTAGCATAGTGTCTGGTGGTGATAACGGTTTACATAGTTGTCGCCCCAAATCTTCCCTCACAATAGATGCGACGGCTTCGTTGTCTATAAGGGCCTCACTAAGGACACCGTTAATTCTAATGGGCTGCTTATTATGGGCAGTGGTCGATGCGTCATTTGGAGGATTTGGGGGCATTACGGTGATGCAGCTTCAACTCTTGAAGCTCCATGGTTTAGTTTCCGAGCTGCGATGGTCACAAGCTGCCGAGATAGGGCGGTGAGCGCGGTTGACAGAGACGGTCGGCGACTTTGAGAAGGGTAGTGGTGGTAGAGTTCGCGGCGCCAAGCCTTCGTTTTCGGAAGGAGTAAGGGGCAAGTATGAAGAGAAGTGATCATCGGAGGAGCGGCGGTCAATGAGAGAAGAGAGGTTACGAGGTCGGTTGTTCCATCGGCTGCGGCAGTAGCGGGCAATTTTGCAAACGGCATGGCAGTGAAAGTAGATGGGTCGATTGTCCGGCCGTCCTCCACGCTGCAATGCCTCGTCTGTGGCGCTTGACCCTCATGGTTAGCTGAGAGATAAGATGTGGACCAGAACGTGCTTGTGGGCGTTGGCTTGTGATGCCTATCAATGTTTTAGCGAATGACGATTTGCCCTGTTGATTTCAAAATCGTTTCTGGTTCTGCGGGGCAAGGAAGAGCATTTGGTGGGAGCATCGCTTCTAGCTCACGAAAATGATTTTGCGATGTCTCAGTTTGATGCGTCCCCACACGTGGAAGTGACTGTCGTATGAGGGAGCCAAGTGAAATTGCAAGTTATCCGGCGCTTCTTGGCTTCTTCAAGCCTCTCGCATTCTTTGACCAGAGCTTCTATGGTGGAGCAGTCCTTGAAAACAAGAAGCTGAAACTCGTCGTTCACGATCCTTTTGAGAATGTGGGATATTCGTTCGCTGTCGGCCATGGCAGCGTCATATTTAAGGCAGAGTGACATGATGTCTTGGACGTAGGCCATGTATGGCTCGGTTGTTGTTGGGACGCGGGAAGCAAGTTTTTGTTTCGCGGATAATTTTTAGTCAATGTGATCGCCGAATGGCGTCGAAGTTGGTCGTTACATATGTCCCACGAAGTGATGGTTTCCTCGTCGGTGAGAAACCAGGTCCCTGCCATGTCCTTGATGTTAAAAATGATGTTGGCCCACATAATGGTTGGATCCCATCTGTTGTGGGTGCTAATCCGTTCATATAGATGAATCCACTCCTCAACATATTGGTCGCCAGTGCCGGTGAAGTTTTCAGGATCTCGTGGTTGTAAGAGGATGAGTGGCGGTGCGGGTACCGTTGGCGTATCTTCGGGTGGTGTACCGGTATCGGGAATTTCGCTCTGCGGGGGAAGCGGCCGAGGGTCCGGGTGTTCAGGATGGGTGAGGCGTTAAGGTAGAGGTAAAGTATTTATCTCCCCCAAAAGTGTTACAGTGAGTATGGTATACTATATTTTGCAATGAACGAGAGGTTCAAAGATGGCGGTTCTGCGAAGTCCCAGAAGCGTTGCTGTCTCTTCTTCCTCAACCAGCCGAGCTCAAACTTCCTTCCTGTCTACGTATCAATATATATATATATATATATATATATATATTATATTATTATATAGATATGTATTACCACATTTGTTTATATTTTTTCACTTGAATGTTCGGTGAGTCAAATAAAATGATGACATTCTGCATCTAATCTTTGATCGTCTTGGTTTTTCGTTCTCGGTTATTATGTATCTCGGAAACTTGGTAGACTGGTGAATCTTGGATTTTTGCTTTAGGTGGTAGCGTGTCATTGCTTGTAGATAATGACTATAAATGCGAACTTGTAACGGCATTTACTCAGGTTACGGATAATTTAGAGTGTCTGTGTGTGCGCTGTGGCACATATGTATTTGCTGTGGTTTATCGTCCATCATCTGGAATCGTGGCGAATTTCATAAGCTTTTTGACGGCTTCCTAAGTTTTGTAGTAGAAAAAAGTATGCTATTTGTCTTGCAGGAGACTTCAATATTAACGTGCTTGAAAATACAACGTATATACAAGCCCTTGGTGCAGTCATTGCCCTTAATGGTTTTAAAAGTATGGCAACTTGAGCAACAAGAATTAGATGCACAACCTTTGCAGTGATTTATTTTTTGTTAGCTTCAACGATGCGTCCTTCATGACAGCTACGCTATCAGCCCGATATCAATCATCATCTGCCGATGTTTTTGTTGATAAACAAACCTCATAAACCTAAGAAACGTTCAGCGCAGCATCGTTTTCAAATTCAAAACATAGCAAACACTACACTAGAAAGCTGTAGAGCCTCCTTAAGTGTACCTGATATGGAATCACGTTTATTTGCAAGCCGACGCGAACCTAGCGTATCAAAACTTTTTACAGACATTTCAAAATTTGTACGAGGAAAGTTTCCCACACAACACGAGTCAGACAGAGAAAACTAAGTCGCAATCCTTCGATAGAAAGGACATCTTTTGAACAAAATTGTCGAAAAAATACTTTGTTTCAGCATTTCTTAAAAACACGAAACCCAGGAAATTTAAAGTTTTAAACGCATCGAAATAAACTTGTTATTCAACAAAGGCGTGCGGAGACCGCTTTTTACAAAAATCTCAGCATAAACGAAGATAATAAAGAGGCAGAAATACCCTAGAAAACAATAAACTGCGTAAATATATCTATATACGGGGGAGCATAATTTAGATAAAGTAACTCGTGAAGAAGGGACCCTTTCTTGGTGCTCTCTGTGGAATGCTTTCTAATAATTACTTAGCATGGTAGATGACGTTGTGGTGTTTGAATATAAGCTTGTCACAGTAGTTATATCAAACATTAATATACAATGGTTTCTTTTACATCCGACGCATGCAAATTTGTTTTTAATTTTTATAAATGATAACGAACAATGCGCACAGAAGGTTAGGTTTATTTTTCATTTGCGGACGATACCACTCTTTTTATCAATAGCCAAACAACTACAGAGAAGAAACCGATTGGGCAGTTCTTGAAAAACCTACAATTATGGGCAAAAGTTAATTGACAAAATAAATGGAGAAAAACTAAATACGTATTTTTTCGGCCACGGAATAGCAAAACCTCGTTTACTTTAAGTATCACGATGAATGTATCATCTTAGCGATTGCAAAATAAGTCAAAATACTTGCTCTCATTTTAACTGAATTACATTTTTGAGTCAACACGTTGAGTACATACATCCAAAAGTTTGCGAAGCAGTAGGAATTATATCGTAAAACTCGTATTATGCTTCCCGCCCGAGTGAAGTCGTTATTGTATTATTCTCTGATATAGACACATTACGCGTATAGTCACCTGATTTGGGTACAGATAACAAAACGAAACTTACAATTTCTATCACAGAAGGAATTATTTTGCAGGGAGGAAGGGGGAGGAGGAGAGGAGAAGGAGGAGGAGGGGGACGCGGGAGGAGTAGGGGGAGGGAGGATCAATCAGGAGGAGGAGGATGGAGGATGATGAAGGAGGAGGTGGAGGAGGGAGAAAGATGAGAAGAGGGGGAGGAGGCGAGGAGCACGAAAGGACTAGATGAGGCGGGAGGAGGAGAGAGTACGGATAAGGAGGAGATGCATACTGTTCCCTGAGTACACTCCCCTCCTCTCCCTAAGAGCTGCGCTCTAATTCGGCATTACAGAAAGTTGTAAATGTCTTTCATTTTTTTTTAATTTAAAGGAAGCTTAAGATTGTAATCGTTCCCGTTTCGATAATTCTACTTTTCGCAATTTATTATATCAATGTTGAATATATTTATATACGTTTTTTTCAGCGAACCCAACTACAGAACATTGCAACATGGCAATCGCTACACAAAGACGGTCTATAGATAAACGAAGAAAATTACGTAGCCTTTTTGCAAAGAATAAATTGACTTGATATAGCAGCACTTCACAAACACCAAGACGAGCACACCACCGAAGCATGACTGTATTTACTACTGCGTGATCTTAAAGACTGAACATTAGCGTTTCTTGAAATCTACCCCATCGCGTGTTGGAAACCCTCTAGGTTCTCTAATGAAATAAAGCACTTTCTTTACATTGTTTAAACAATTATTGTGCTTAGTCCTTGTCGAGTATTAGATGCAACAGCAAATACTGAGTATAGAGTACAAGTCCATGAGGTCCTTGAGGGTTGATTAAGCATCCGATGGCTACTTAAATGCAGACGAAGAGAGCTGAACACAGACTTGGGCAAAATTAACCCCCATTCTCACCGTATGGTGTAACAAAGCCTCGGAGTTAATTGGAGGTTAAAAACGACAATAAAAATTGAACTTACTGTGCTTCTGTAATAACAGTAAGAGTGCGATTTCAGCCACAATAAAACATCTTAAAAGTGTCGCATATTTTTAATAAAGTGGCAACGTTTAAACTTACGAATTCCTTGAAGTCCACGTACATAGTCCAAGTATTCATTTTCGATGGTCTCTGAGAAAACAGGAGAATGCTAAATCGCTAGAAACTCTTAATTCTATCATTGGTACAAACACGGTTTTCGGTGTTTCCTCTAATGTCATGTTATCTATCTTTTCTTTATTTACATCTCTCGTAGGATTTCACGGAGACGTATAATATGTACGACGGCTGCCATCGATGTTCTCGACAGCACATCACGCGTATTTTTTATTAAAGCGAATAAGATGCCTGGTCTTTCTTTTAAAAGCAATACATTTCAATAAGGACCCTCAACGGTTCCCATTTAAAGCTATAGCTTAACCCTCCCTAGCCAAAGCTCTTTCTTTGCTCGTATTTGTCGCCCCTAGAAAGACCATAAAAGAGGGAGCCAGAAACATAGGGCAGAAGCTTTTAATATTATTGCTCGAAATACCAATATTGTGGCGCCCTGCGGAGTTGGGACAGGAAATACGCGGTGCGCTAACACTCATCTTTGCCTTTCCTCCTTTCACTGGTAGGAAAAATAAATGCTTAGAAGGGAACGAGATACGCATTAGTAGAATAATTTAGCAAAGGCAGAAACACTTCATGGTTTGATAATAAGAGCGACCCCATTTAAAGGAAATGTGAGCAGTGCTTCCAAAAATGCTGCTATAAAGAAGGAACGTTGCTCATAAACTCTTAATTTCTTCTCTAGTCGTTACATTGCATATCATTCCTATGTATATGGCTTTCTTAAGATCTCCGTCATGTCCCATCGCATCTTTATTGTATTTCAAGAAATATATCAGGTATGCGATGTTTCTCTATTGAGTTATACTAGCAGAACTAAAGAAAACGCGTATGGACTAATGACAGTGCAGACCATTTTAATTTGCAAAATTTCTTACTTATTAGGTCAAATGGTGTTAGCAGTCTAGAACGATTTAATATATTATAAGGTAAATTATTTTGTATTGAAACTTTTCGAACTGCTCTCTGAAAAGCGCGCCTCTCCTAAAACAACTTTTTTAAAGTACAGTTATCTTCTAGGTGCTACTCGAATTCTGAAAACAATGTATTGTTAAGATATCTACTTTTAGCACGTATGTGACACAAAAGCTGAGTCAGCGTTCAGTTGGAACATGCATGCGGTGATATCGAAAGCGAGTTTCCTGTAATCGTTCCGCGAAGACTCAGATTCGACCAGACACTTTGTTCCCAAAATGAAGTGTTTTGTGTTCGATTATTTATTAAAGGCTCTATTACTGGGGTGAGTTTAAGGGGAAAAAGGGGGCAATGAGCCTCCGCTTTATCTCCCTTTCTTAAAGCTTCTAATGACATATTAAGGGAAATATAGCAGACACCATCGTTATTTTACAAAGAGAGGTGTTTTGGCGAAATGTCAAATTTGTGGTCAACAAATTGGACGTTGCAACCGCATTGCCCTTGAAGTCACAACCAACAGTGACGCCAAATATCACCGCAGACCTTTGCCTTCGCCCGCCCCCGTAATGCGTAAAGATAAATCTGCCAATTTTGATCAAGAAATGTGAAGAAATGTCAACTATGACAAATCTCGAGTCCCTGATCTAGGGGCCGCGTATTCGGGGGTCTGGTACCAGTAAAATCTATAAATTAAAAACACATTACCTAAGATTTATCAAATATGACATATCTGACTTAATATAGCGTTGTGTGTGTCTCTTAATCAGGCCTCTAGTCGTTTTAAAGTGCGTTATTTTTTCGCGAAAGTACCACATCTACCCAAGTCGTGGAATCTTTTTTTGTCTTGTTCTTCACAATTTACCGCAAAGTTACGATAAGCCGTGTTTTCTGGACAGCTATGTTGTGAGACGATTATGCCGGATACTCTCAATACAGATATTTCTATCGAAGGAGAACGGTAGGTTATGATATCATTCAAATTTTTTGACATATCAGCTTCACTTTATACGAGCAACTTCAAACTATTTAGGGTGCTTCTCTTGTGTTTTTGCTTGCAGCTTTTCAAGTTTCACTCAGAAACACTAAAGCATGTGCCAATTAATAAAAATGTTAGTAATATTTTTTTTCTTTTTCAATTGACATTTCTGGACTGTCAAATGTATCTTGAGCCATGACACCTTTCCCGGTTATTGCCCACAAGGTAGGCTTTATTCTGAGCCAAAAAAAATAATTGTGCATCTCATTTTTTAAAAAAAGTTGTCATTTTTTTTTGCTTTTTGTGAATAGAAAAAGGTTAATCAGCTAAAAAAATGGTTTAAGCAAAACACAAATTTTTGCGTTTCAGTAAATGAACTAGGCAAGCAGCTTCAACTGACAATGAAATATCTTTGACAGGTTCAGGAGTTTTGGAGAAAATGATCCTTATTAGTGCAATAACAGAGTTTTGGAGTAATCGCAATTAGTAGTTCGGCTATTCATCCAAAACTGTAAAACGCTCCTGGTGCATTATCTATAGCGTCATTCCTATTGCTCTGTATTTTAAGCCTTCCCTGGCACACGTCTTCATTTTCTTTTCTTCACGCTTTCCACGGATGCTCCAAAGTCTGATTTTGTTATTCGGGTGTTCATTTGGTTAAGTGTCACGTCACAAAACACACCTCGATGTTACATTGCGTGCCTCAAACGCTTATTTTTTCTGCTTCGTTGCCTTGGTTGTAGAGCACAATTGCGTCGTAGTCACTATGGACGCTCTGACAAATGTAGTTTTTGGATACCCACGTTATGTCAAGTTGTTTAGCTACTAATTGGTGTCCTGCACGGGTCATGGAATGTCCATAAGTTATTCCTTTATCCATAAAACGCAAAACATGTTTAGATTTTTTTCAATCTTACACACAAAGCAAAACGTGTATTATTCACGTTTTCGAAGCGAAAAGAACAATGCAAACAATGTATCCTTAAAGTCACGCTAATTTTAAAAAGCAGATATGTGTAATGGGCACGATTTATGAGTGCCTTCTAGCACTTACTCACCCATGCTAATTTTGAGTGACTGTTCTGCAAGAACCCTGCGGTTTCTCTAGATAAACATGAACAATCACATGTTCGGTTTATTTTACCTGCTATGTAATTCAAAATCTAATTCATCGGGGCCTTAATGTGCCTAGGATTAGATTAGCAATAAACATTCAAGCTTATTAAGTAAATTAAAATGTACCATGCCGTAAATTGGTTCGAATGCGAGAAATATTTGTTAAGTTTATAATACACTAAATTCGGAGGAGTCACATTAAAATTGTCCACTATGTTAATTTAATTTTGCCTAGATCTTTTAAAATGACTGACAAAAAAAAACATGTGGCGCTACTTACGTTCCAGAAAAATATCGTCTTCATAGTCTGCAGGTCCTAAAGAAAAGGAAAAGAGTTCCAACATATTTAGTAGAAATAAATATTTCTTGCTTACACGCTGTCCCTTTCACCGTAGGTTCACAATATTCTAGTTCTATTTTGATATATATAAAATAAAAAAGTAAATCTGAAGCATATTTTCGATGCATCGTGAAAACGAAATTGTTAAAACAGAATGTATTGCACTTTTCTTCGTAACTATGTCGCCCAAATAAACTGCGTAGTCATTTTTTGTCTCAATGGTGCGAACATCGTCGTGCACGACGCCTCTAATAGGTAATTCACACGACAGAGATATCTGACACTTCGAACCATGGACTGCATGTCAAGTGATGCTGACGTCACGCCTTTCCGAGTCGTTGCTGTGAAGACCAGCTTCTTGACGGGGAACACAGGAGAAATTCTCATGACGTGTTTAAACTTGCAGATTCGTAGGCGGATCCGCGAAGGCGGAAGGTTGTGTTTGAAGACAAGTGGTGAAATAAACTCGTCGCTGTAGAAAAAATCTGGATCAGTTCGGGCCAATACATAGATTTCCCGCCTGCGTGACATCGTGCGAGTGCCACCCAGATCGAACTGTTCATCAAGAATCCTCCAGATTTCGCGTGTGCGTCTGCTCTGTATCCACCGGACGTCGCATATGCGCCCGATTTGTACGCGCAATAATGACAGTATCGACGTGCACCCTAGTTACCAATATCGGGCCTGCCTCGCATGTGTACAATTACAAACGGAATGGACTTCGATAGCTCTCAGAAATGTTTAGAATACTATGATTATACACAACTTGTTCTAGACACAATTACAATCTTCAGATTGCTTTGTGGAACGTACATAAATATTAAATAGAATTACATTCTTTTCAAGCCGAACCAACTTATAAATCAAACACGAATGACCGTGGAGTTCAGATAATTTTAGTAGATCGTTTCGATGCCTCCGATTATCATACCCGAAACTCCGACACCGTCTTTGCGCATACATCGTACTTTTATGTGGTATCGTTATCGGGAGTATCGGAGGTATCGGAGCGATATACTAAGCCTTTCTATTAAGGTGGAAGCAAGACTACTACTGTGGAAGACGAAGCACGAAGGACGTGGCACGTGCAGCGACGGCGCCGCAGAAAACCAACGGCGAAACGAAGACGACGGCAAAAAGGCGAAAAGCTCGAGAGTTAGAGGCCCATGAAAAAGGCGGAGCGAGTGTAGAACGGGCGAGTGACAGCTAAGAGGGGCTCGGGAGCAGTCATCAAGTGGCGGAGCAGCAGCCAGGCAGAAGAAGCCAGACACCGAAACCGATTAACGAGCCCGGTGAACGAGACGACTAAGCCATTCATCTGCGAGACCCCACGGAACCTGAGGCAACCGTTGTAGCAACTTGAATATCTATAAAACCTTTTCTATTGATAGCTTTGTTCCGCGTCGTTTCCTCGGAAATGAACAGAGTACGGTCTGATCGGGCTGCAAATACATACTGACAACACTATCTGGAGCTTGCTTGATTTCTTCTTCGAATAAAATATAAACATCAAGTTATCCGTGATAGATAGATATACTGATTCAGGCAACATAGAGCAAAACAAGCACACAGTCAAGCAAGAAGAAGATCGCCCTCATTCAGAGGCAAGTTTCGCTGTCGCCGTTGAGCAGTTTACTGTCGTATCGCGTAGAATAAACATAGCATAATAATACTATGAACTCCGACCACTATAGCGGACATTACAAAATTGAAATTGACGTATTGTGGCCGTTTGCGACGAAAATCTAAGGCCGCGACTGCAACGCACGTAAAGCAGCAGAACACTCAAGAGAGCATTTAGGAAACCAGACCTACTTGGCCCCCTACCCATTACTGTGATTTTGCAAACGGCAACGACTACGAGCTTAGTGAGCCTATTTGTGCATCAAAGCGAGTCAATTTACAACTATTGGTGCAAAGGGTTTCTCTACTATAGATTAAATTACGTGTTTCGCTCCACCCTTCTTAGTTCCTTGAAGGGGCGGACGCGCTCGCTCACAGCCACAAAAAAGGCAACAACAAAAGTAAGGTGTGGGGCCTCAACAAGAGGCGAGATCGAAAGGAGAAGGAAAAGGCACTTGAGCTTTATCCGTATCTTCGTCTGTCTTTCTCAGTTTAAAGGTAGTTTCGTTTTGATTAATATATATATATATATATATATATATATATATATATATATATATATATATATATATATTATTGAATGTCGGTTTTCGAGTCCGTGTAAAAACCACGTTTTGAGACCGACTCAAAACCGACAATGAAACACATAAGTCTCATTTGTGAATCATAATAGCCGATTGACAAATGACACCAATATCATTCAAAAATAACTGGCGGCGCATACGCCATGTCAGGAAAGCGTCGGCGCGATCCATTGGATGTTTCAGAAATATCGGCTAGATGAAAATGTTATCGCCACAATCTTTCTGATTTGACACCAATATTTTTTCAACACTCTATTCTCCATGTGCTATTAAACCATTTTTAAAACTGGACAAATCCTTCAGCTGCTCCTCCAATTATCAGAGTTCCTCATTGTTTAGAAATGTACAATGACTATATCTCTGACACGAAGTCTGACACATACCTGCTGCTTGTACAGTTCTGGTACGGCACCAACTTACTGCCTTAATAATATGGATGCAGAGAGTTTGGTTTAGACATCTGCGTGTGTGTAGATATCGGAACCGCACGGTTACACGTCTGACTCAACTGGCAGCCAGTTTGCATGCCGCTATGTTACGGCGTGGCTGGTATAATTTTGCGTCCGTTGACGTAGGCGACAATGTTCGTTCCAACAGAACGCTTATACCACAGGAGCACCAGTGTCACCAAATCATATATGTACAAAGGCGACCGTCATCTTCGAGAATAAACATCCATCATTTACCACCGTTATCGTTACATATGATATAGCACACATGTCGAAACGGAACATAGACTCACTTTGAGCTCACACGAATTCCTCGGTCAGCTCTTCACGGCGACGTCTTTGGGCTACTGTCTCGAATAATGTGCACCGCAAGTATTCAATAGTCGCACCAGCCGTACCGCATAGCAAAGCCAACGTGCACGGGAACAAACCGAGAGTGACACCAAGCCGAGTATACCGCATCACCGGTCGACAACGGCGAACGAGCCATTGCTCCGTGCTCGGCCAAAACGGCTTTTTTTTCGCGGCTTCGTGGGCTCCGTCTACGGCTTGGTGATATCGCTTATCGCCGTGCAAACCACGCCGCCACTAAGCGGATAATAAGCCCCATCTCGCTGGGCGGCTGCATCCGAGGCCGACGGTCCGAGTAGTCCGAGGTCGGAGGTACTGCCGACGTCGCTTTCTTGAGGTAGTTCACTCGCTCTAGATGAGCAATTTAGCCAGCGTAGTACAACCGCCAGCCAGGGGTCTTTAACGTGCAGCACGCAGTAGCGATACACGACCGCTTGCCGGTACGATGCTCATCTAGATTTAAACGTCGAAACGGGCAGGGGTGGGGATTAAACCCAGGATCCCCGAGTTTTGCAGCGCCAGCTTTCGCTCCATATGCTCCGAGCTAGTGTGCGATAGCTAACTCGGCCACCGATCTCCCTTTCTTCTGACCAACGTGTAGGGTGCGTAGTCCTGATGGTCGTGGTTATCAACGAACACAATTATCATTCTTGTTTCTGCTGCTCGGGCTCGAGTTGCCAAAGAATCGGCCAAAGAGTGAATTGTTGCTGCTGGTGCGAACCACATCAGCACACGGCTGCTTCTCGCCTCTCCTGGCAAAGCGGGTTGCGAGTTTCTAGCGCGCAGTTGATAGACATTATAGCAACGACGCTCACGCCGGATTGTCTAGTCGGCCACGCGCGGAACTTAAATTTCGGCTTCGGACGGCCCGAATACGTATCCACGACGCCGCTAAGCGGCTAATAAGCCCCCGCCCCGCCACGTACAATATCTGGCATAAAGCAGTGTTCCGAAATCGCCTTCTAAGACCTGAGGCGGGTCGTTGTCTTTCAATCCAGGAGTCGGTGGTGTCTCACGTGCGTGCTACTGGTGCTTCCTGTCAAATGGTGCTACCGACGTGACACGTGATCATGCTTGAGAAAGGTAAGTGTGGCCGCCGTAAGTTGTGGGCACCCTGGCGGCTCCACAGCCCAGTTGCCCGACTGCGAGGCAAAGGTGCCGTACTTTTCCCGCGTGGCGGCGACGTCACGCCAGCCACACGCGCGTCGTTTGCGCCGCCTTCATAAGGCAGATCATAGGCGGCGCACGGAGAGTCGCTGACTAGACTCAGCCGGCGTTGGTAACAATGTTAATCGTCCTGTTCATGTCCCACTAATTGTATTTTCTTGTTGAAGAAACCGTTGGCTCCTTGTTATTCCTCCGGGTCAGGCATGCAGCAAGGCAAACCGACCACAATGGCGCCCAGCCGTGGTATGCAACCCACTCGCAGGAATATCACGGGGCTTGGTTTCTTCTTTCGGAGAAGCCTTTTTCATATTCCAGGTGTTTCTTACCGTTGTTTCGTGCTTCCGTCCCGTCCGCGTTTATTGTATTGGCGTGTTTCTGACTCTTTGTTTTCTGACCACAGCAATCGTATTGACGCGCTTGTGTTGGGTGTTTGGGGGGCGTTTCTTTTTTTTTTTGTGCTCGCAGGCATGCTCCCACGGGAGCAGGAAGCCGCAATGGCCGCCGCGGCACAAATGAACCTGCTCACGAAGGTCACCGGAGATGTGCGAATCCGTGATGCCGCGCCTGGCTCACACGCCTGGCCAGCAGGAAACCCCCGCCGCGAGAGCCCCGATTACATTTGTCGGTTCCAGTCTACATGGGGTACGATGACGTCAAGTCCGTGGCAGACTTCCTGGGCGAGCTGCAGAGGTACCACCTTGCCTCCGGTGCCTCGGAAGCCTTCATCGTGGAGCGGATTGTCCCGCTGACGTTGCAAGCCAGCGCTAGGTGCTCGTTGGGGTCACAGGCCCCCTTCACCAACCTGGCAGACTTCCAGACAAGGCTTCGAGAAGAGTTCCTGCCTGCAGGCTGCGCAGCGCAGATTCTGCGAGGGCTCGAGGCAAGGACCCAGCACCCGGATGAAAGTTTGGTCCGGTACATTCGGATCCCGCAAGAAGCTCTTCAAGAGGGCGGACCCGAAGTCACCAGAATCGGACAGAGTAGCTTCGGGTCAGAAGACAGTGTCACCCAAGGTACCACGTCTACCTGATCAACCGCACCTTTGAGACCCTTGAAGAGCTAGCCCGGGGCTCCCACCTCATCGAGGAAGCTCTTCATGCCGAGCGGAACTACGTGCCGCTGCCACCAGCCAAGTACGCGCTCAAACCGGCATGCGCATGGCGGGGCCCCGAGGCCTCCACGCAAGTGGACTCTCGAACGAGACGTCCCTTCCCCACCACGTCAACCAGGAGAGTTGGCGTGGCATGCGTGGTGAGCTCCCAAGCGGGATAAGCGGATGTTCGCCTAACTCTCCCCGAGAGGTCCCCGGAGGTCACAGTGGGTTTCGGCACCGTAGAATGATGGATATTTCTTAGTCTGAGGTTGATGCTTTCATCTAATAAAACAAACGAATTTAATTGTCCGATATCGGGTACAGAATTGCCTTCACCGTTCGGGAGCTATCTCATCTGTTTTCTCCTCCTAGTGCCCAGCCCGTGATCACGCGCCCGTGGTCGTGGCTGTTCCAATGCTTTGGTCGCGTGCTTGCTTCTTTTTCCGGTGTCTTTGCGCGCTCTGGATAGTTCCAACAATAAAAAAAACACGTACTTGCACATTGTCAGCTCCGCAAAGATTTATATAGTGAACAGGGCATGGTACGTTTAACTTAAGAAAACAATTCAGTGCAGGGCAAGTTTGAAGGTTCACATAAGTGTAATTGCTCTTCATAAGCCGTAGAACAAGCTACGGCTTAGAAATGATACAAAACAAATTACCAAGATTATTAAATAAATTACATGACAAAAATATTCAGTCAGAACATATTTATTTCAAAAAATTGCGTAATGTTTTCAGATTTCTTTAAACTCTTGTACGGAAAAGGGGGGGGGGGGTGTATAATTTGTTTCCAGGAACTTCTATTGTTTCATTTTTTGTTGATCTTTTTTTTGTGTGTGTGCGTGAATGAAAAGACTTGTCGCTATATGATGATTTTATTTCTATGATGTACAGTTTATTATTTTTGTGTGTAAACAGATTCATCATTGTGTGTCCATTTTTATTTGTATTTCTAATATGTATTATCTTTTTTGTATTTTTTTATCCTTTTTGTGTGAAAAGATTCGTCACTGTGTTTCCATTTTTATTTTCTATAGTTTATTATCTTATCTTCGCCCCGACGCTGCCAGTATGGGGGCCTTCGGCTTTGTCTAGCTGTCTATTTGACAGCTTTTTCTGCAAGCCTCCTGCATCATGTATTTTTAGTGCAAAATAAAACATTATTATTATTATTATTATAATGAAGTGAAAACTGCTTAGGTCCTGGCGCTCTACAGCCTTAAAATTAGGTTTAAAACATTTTATGATATTTAAAAAATCTCGCATCAAGTATTTTCTTGAAATACCTAGGTTCATAGAAAGTATTACCTACGTAGAGTCATTGAAATTATTACCTACGTGGTTGTTTGCAGACAGTCATGGTGAGACCAATCTTTAGTGTTAAGTGTTCCACTTATTCAGAGTTTGTTGAGCCACCAAATATCGCAGGTCGCAAATACAATTTTAATGCTATGCAATAAGCACAATCATGCGTAATGACCAGCTCTAGCTACGGGTACTTTAAATATATGTTTACTATGGCAAGGCGGTTTCGCAGAACTAAGTATTTCTTGTTTGAACTCCTGCACTGGCCTTGTATGTAGCAAACATTTAATATTCTTTACAATGCTCAGATAAGATTCTGAAAATAGTTTTTCTAGAGCTGAGCTACATGTTACCAGTTCATCAACTTTCTCGCAAATCATTCGAGAGAGCGAAACCCTGTAATATACGGAGGGAACTCACCGAATGACGCGGCTTACAGTTTGTTTAAATCTATAAGAAACAGTCGGCGCTGTAACAGTAACAATAACATTTAACTTACGTATGTAATTCTCCTTGCCGCAGTTCAAAATTCTTTTTCCGTCTAGTCTAATTTTCGGTAGACTCATTCACCGAACTCTCTCTCGAGACTGCAGCGGTTGGTTTTATGAAGTAATTTGCACGAACGTACATGCAACAGGTTTCTTAGAGTATGCGCCTAAAACGTATTCCTCATAGTGAATATGCTAATTGTAGTCATGACCATATAAATAATTGTAACCACATTCTACCTTAACGTGTATTTTTGTATTTTGATTGTTCAGTTTTCTACAGTACTTTTCTACACATCTGAACTTGTTGACCTGTACTTAAGCCGATGCATCTTGTCTTTCAATATCATATTAACATATAAAAGTGTTGATGCCGAGTGGGGTTGGAGGCAGCGAACCTGTCACGCGAGTTAAGGAAAAATTAATGAAAATCTATCTAAAGAATTTTTTTAAAGGGAGCTGTATCGGCATAAAAATAAAGCACATGCCATGCTAAAAATGGCACTCTTCTAAAGTGTGCAAGGATGACCATGCTGTGCCAATTCTGATGTGACACAAAAAACTCAGTGGCATAATATGTTCGTTATGAATGTTTAAACTGTGAAATTCAAAGCCTCGAAGGTTTCTTCAGAAAAGTTGCTCAGTACAAATGAATTTAGTGGTCAAAGCCGACGACTCATGCATGACTCTGTGGCATACACTCATTTTGATGTGCATTATGGTTTGCAATGTCTAGTCCGCACTGATTCATTGCGTTCATGTTGAAACTGGGAGGTTTTGTTTTGGCTATGAATGAAGAGTTAAACATTTCTTGAGATCAAAACATCTGAGGAAGGACAAAATGAAAAGATCTTAGAGCTGTATCTAAGATACTCTTTTCTTTGTCTTATCTCTAATTTTCACTTTCTTTCATACCAGGCATTTAGCTTTTCAGAGCTCACCTCTTAGGCGCGCGTTTGGAGTGTTTCGTTGCGTCAGTGTCACCGCCTCGCTAAATTAGCGAGAACTTGAATTACTGTTGTAGGTCACCTGACGTCAATTTTTCCCTTAATTCTTACGGTGAAATTGAATTAGTTCATGAGTTACGTGACACGAAGTCGTGTGACGTCATTTTGTCCGCTGCATTTAGTGGGGAAACTAAATTGGTATTGAGGTCACGTGACATCAATTTCTCTGCTAAATTTAGCGGGGAAACTCAACCCGCTGAATTTAGTGGGGAAATTTTATCGCTATATTTATCAGGAAATCTAGCGAGCATTTTTTTCGCTAAATTCGAGCGAATCGTTTCTCACTAATGGTATATTCGGCTGGTCGCTTTTCAGCCTCTTGGAGCGCTCTGAAAAGCCGGTGTGCATTCATCTGAGTCGATGCCATGCGCTCCAAGTATATTCGGCGGGTTCTGTCGGAGCGCTCTCGAAGCTCCGACTCTCGCCGTCCTCCGAATCGGAACGGTTTGAGGCGCTCTGACTTGGAAGTGGGAGCGCACGAGAGATCTGGCTGCCAACAGGTCACGTGACTCCAGCCATTCCGCAATTTTGATTTGTGTCGGAAGCGGACGGCGAGAACGCAGCTACACCGAAGAAAGAGGGCTGGGAAAAACAGCCAGTCAGTCTCGACGCCGTCACCGTTGTGTTGTGCTCCCCGAATCGAGTTGAAATGTCGTTGAAACAGAAGACGTTTTAACGTTAGGGGTGGCACCGTCAGTGCTGCTGGCGAAGCTAGCAGACAGCGACAACACCAGCAGCTCGGACGGTGACGACGAGAGTCGTGTTTACGAAGCGAAGTTTGCCGAGTTGTTTGACGGACCTTGTACGGTGCCCAAGGTCCAAGGCCTATGTTTCTATAGGGAATATTCACTGGTGGCCATATCTGTGTGCGCGAATGCTGAGCGCGGGCTGATGGTGAGCTTTTACAGTTCGTTTGCAACGTGCATTCCGCACCATCGAGAGTGCCCGTCTTAGCAGGCCATTAATGTGAGCTTATCCTGAGCATGCGCGTTCAACAGCACCCACAAATATGGCGTCAGTGAATACTTCCTATAGTGCGAATCTACACGGACGAAGCGGTAAGAACAAAAGTGCGAGTTTTCAAGCTGTATTGTCGTTTTTTTATGGTTTCGCGGGAACTTCACGCCTGGCACGGCTGGCATGCGTTGACCTAATCAGCGTCCGCGTTGATGGCTGCCATTTTTCAAGGATTGACGGATGGATGGATGACTGAATACTGCTGAACCCTTTGAATCCGAGGAAGAAAAAGTTCCGGTAGAGGGAGGCTCGCGCCGTCCTCTAGTGGCGCAGGCCACCCTCTATCCGCTCGGCTTGCCGCTCTGAAAAGTAGAGGACCGTTCGGCTTGGGCGCGCCGATCTCTCGCTCCGATGCGGAGGCGCCCGGGATCTGGTAGCTCCGACTCGGATGATTGCAGCGCTCGAAAGTGACCAGCCGAATATACCATAAATTTGGAGGGTGATTTTTCCAGCTAAATTTAAGAAAATTTTCCGCTAAATGGGAGGGACTAATAGAAAAGGAGAGGAGTGAGAGGAAGGGCATACCCTCCCCTCCATGGCCTCCCATCCTCCTCCTTTAGAGCTGCGCTCTAATTTCGCATTACAGAGAATTGTAAACGTCTTTCATTTTTCATCTTTTCATCTCATGTTTAATAATTTTTTTTATCGCAGGTGCGCTCTGCAGCGCAAGTTTGATTTGTGCTGATCCTCTAAGCACAAGTTCTAGGAACTCCTGAGCGGCAAGAGTGGGAGTTTGGTCCTGATAGCTCAAGGGGTACCGTTGTTCAGTACTGAATTTATAATTATCATTTTTCAAGCAAAGTTAAGCTTTGCTGGGTACACTTCTACTATAAATAAATACTTGCTACCAAATGTAACACGTCAAAACATTTTGTCACTGATTTAGTGCTCCTCAAGGACCTTGGACGAGAGCTTATTGGTGAGCCAACATTGTGCTTCTTTGAAACCACTCGCTGATCTAGAGACTCGCTGACATCGAGCGTTCCTATGAACGTTCCAATGCAACGTTGGATGTCAGGGAGTCTTTCCCGAACGTTGCAAGCGGAAAGGAGCCATAAAATCATATCGTATTAAAAGACATTCTACATGGTTTTATTTTTTTTGTAAGCTTTACAGTTTTGTTGAAAATAAGCCGTAACAGCGACAGTTACACGGTTTGCGCAGGTGAGTTATATGGCCAGGGGGGCATAGTATGAAAGGGATAATTGTAATGATTCGGCTTATCAAAGGGGAGTGCAAAAGTTCCTTCAAGAAACTAAATTGAGGTTGATTAAAGCATAGTTTTATCCCGTAAATCTGAATTACACGTTCGTTTGCCCCCAAGATATAACTAGAGGTAAAACATAATTTAGAAAAAATTAAAATGTCTGACAAGTAGTGACGTCATAAGAGCATCTTTCGGCAGCCAAGCGTGTGTCGCTTGAGAGCCGCGCGTCAAATCGTAAGCTTTCTAGGTATATTCTCCCGCACTGGCATCAGTCCTGACGTCTTTTTTGCCCTTTTAAAAAATAACATGTTCGTGCATAGCTTTGATTGGCGCTGAAGATGCGTGAGAGCAAAGATTTCAAAAGCTCTGTTTGTGACGTCACTCTGTAGGAAATAGAGCCTTCGGCGATACTTCTAAAATGATTCCATGCAGCCTTGATTCACCAAGTAAGATATAGTTTTGATATTTGAGATCCTGGAGATCAAATGAAGAAGATTTAAGTTTGTTTCCACAAAAGAAAACTGCTTCAGCTTCCCTTAAGGATATTCTGTTTCTTAAATTTTAATTAGTGAAAGTAGACCCATGGTTTTACTTAGAATCGTGCTAAGCATCATTGAAGAACACTAATTCAATTATTTATAAAGATATATCTATAAAGATATAAGACAAAAGCGGCATTTTCTGGCGTTCGTAAAAAAATGCTGAATTGGGACACGCTTTTTGATTTCAGTTTCTTATCAGAGCGCTTCTTTGCGCCTGCGATCCTTTTGCCCGGTGGCCGCATTGCGAAGCCACCCCTCGCCACCCTCGTAGGATGGAGGGAAGCAAGGCGCAAGTGTGTTGCGCGTTTAAACCCCTGGGGACCAGGACCGTGGGCGCAGAGGTGCGCACCAATAAGAAACCGAAACCTAGAAACTTCTCCAAATGAAGCGTTTTACAACAGAACGCGTACAATGCTATCCCTGCGTTATGCCCTTTTAAACATAGTGTATTTAGTCGTTTTCGACGACTCTCAGCAAGTTTGTAATCGAAACCAAATGTTTATTTTCAATAAATAAATCTAATTGACAAATTGTATGTAATTATCCGACTGATTGATACGATTAGCCCCTACACTACGTCCCCCTGGCTGTTAAACTCACCTGCACGAACCGCGCAAGTGTAGCTTTCACTACCTTTTTAAAGAGATATGTAAATCTTGAAAACATTGCCATGTATACCTGTGAAAAGGCGATACCAGCCTGGTGGAGTCATGTGGGTGAATTCTCCCATATGGCTTGCACCATGCTGGTATCGCCTTTTTCGCTGGCATGGGATGTCCCATAATACATTATGCTTGTAGTTTCCGTCCGTCTCAATGGCCTCGTGCGCCTCCATGCTTCCGTCATAATCCAGTACGCTGGTATTGGATGTCCCATAATACGACACACTTGTATGGGTCTGTCCGCCTCTATCGTTCTGCCTTAATCTAGTATGCTGAAGCTGCCTTTTTTCTGCTATAGGATGTCCCATAAGGTGTGAGACTTTTTGCATCATCTTTCCATCATCAACATTTCCGAACAGGTGATAACGAGTGCTGCGTGAGCGTTCTGCGAAAACACATTGTGAATTATTATAGTGATAAATGTGCACTGCGATGGAGTTGACCTCAACAGCACGAACATCTCAATCAAATGTACTGACAAAAGCGGCTGTTTGCACTGACAAAATACAGTAGAGGTAGAAAAATAAGAAGCGAATGGGAACTGTGACGATCTGCAGCATTTCGCGAGGTAATCTACTCGCCAAGAAGACATCGCTGACAGCTCGAGCTTCAAGCCCGCAACTGAAAGATTTCACCCGGCAGCCGTATCCAGCACTCCGACACAACCCAACATCAGACTGCCCAGCGTTTCCTTTAATGGACTGCAACATGAACATTCCGTGTCTTGTGTTGAAATGCTTTTAATTTAAATATCTCACCACCTGTTTTACAGTCGTTTAATTTGTAACTCATAATACGTGTTCATATTTTTTTTAATTTTGTCCAACGAATACGCTTTATTTGTTTCATTCTTCTCGCGCCACACACTTGCGGGTTTGACATCCCAACACATTTCTGGCGTCTGTGACAAAAAAGCTCTTAAGTTTCACCATAAGGAGCTCCACCAAGCTGCAATGTTTGTGGAAAGATAATGGACTTCAAGAAGAGAATGGTAAATGGCAAAGAGGTGGGTTTCTCTGAGCTTGTTTAAAACAATAAACATAACGAGAACGCTCTCGAGAGAGATAGAGAAAGCGAGATGAGCGGGTAGAAGGACGCGATGCCGCTAAAGAAACAAATACCCCAACCTTGTGCTCGTATAGGAGCCTAAAGCTAAACTGCTATAAAAGGAAAGGCCTATGATTATGCTCCTTTGAAGCCTAACGTGAAACTGATTGGGAAGTACGAGTCCAAGCTCGTGTTTGGTTACAGGCAGAACGTGTTGTGCTAGAACTGAAGCTGCAATTAAAGGAGCGGCAAAAACATTTGGTCACGCATGTTTCAGATAAGTCAAGCGTACTAATAAGATTATGTATTAATATAACGACGGGCGCGATGAGATTGATACATATATTGAAATATCTATGCGGTTTGAAAAAAGTCACTATTGGGGCCCCACAGCATGTGAAATAAGGTTTGTTTTGAGAAATGAAATTATTTCCCTACGCTACAAACTGTCTTCGGAAAGGACAATTACCTTGCTCTTCGACAGATCCAGTATCCGAAATATCGTGCTAGAATGGCACACGAGGGAGTACTTTCTGAACACCCCATACATTATTTCCGCATCTGGTGTTCGACAAGTTTTATTGCCCAGGAGATCTAGGTGACGCCAGTTAGTTCATAAAGTCATGCGACACTTGGCAAAGAACCGTCCCGTCACCCACTTGTAGAGCGTGGGTATTTTGGTAAGATGCCAGTCATTGATATATCCTTCCAGTGGGTAGGCAAAGACCTTGTGCGCCTCTATCTGCAAACTCCAAGAAGGAAAACGGCAGTGTTCTCTCTGCGGCTGACTTCAGAACGCACTACATTCACGCTGTTGCGTGACCAACAATTAAATCTGAGAGGGTCGCCGAAGTTCAACGAGATATTTTCCTGTTTAGAATATCACCGAGAAGTTGGTTGCGATCTTGGTCAATCGTTCATGTCTGGAATCTCGGGAGAGCTAGGCCAGCTGATCTCGCCTACAAAGCTGCAATCGACGCAGTGTAACCAGCTAGCTAACGGACTCGTAGAACGATTGAACTGCACTCTTAGGCACATCATAGGACAAATGTGTCATGAAATTTCCACCAGCTGGGACGGATACTGTTAGGCCACTGTTAATCGGATATCGTGAAATGTTACAAATCATCCTAGGAGTTGCGCCTTTGGACCTGTTGTACGGCAGATACGTCAGAAGACAAGTGGCAATGTTGAAAGAGCTCTCCTCTGGAGAGCTCATTGACGATGCGTGAAAGACTTTTTATTGCGACTTTGTTAAGCTCCGCAAAGCTCTTTGGTGATACATGCGGAAGAGCCGAAGAACAGGTCCAGTAAGCAAATACCACAAATAAAACTTATAGAAAAAGGCGAGCTGTGCCAGCTCTCTGTTGAAGACGAGGTAGTGATTTTATGATAACCGACACCAACTAAGCTGACTCCTGACCTAGAAATACGCCTTCTACTCTTCTGGACACAAGAAAAAATCGCTTACTACGATACCGCATCTTGGAACACGGACAAGTTTGTTTCATATTAATATGCTAAAAATGTGTGAAGGCATTACGTTCGTTGATCAGGCACCTCAGTGTGCCTAGGTAGCCGTCTATGACCTAATGTTAAAGACGACCTCTCGTTTGCCATATTTCACCTAAAGACAACTTATCAGGACGTGCAAGTATCAAGAATACTTATTATCAATCGACGAGGCAACGACGACACGTTTCGAACCTCCTGGCGAAGTACCACGAAAGCATGTCACATATCACAGGAAGAAACCACCTGTTGGCGTGCAATCTAAAAGTCATAACTGACATTTTTATTGACGTCCGCCAGTACCCCACTCAATTCACTATTCAAGAAACAGTAAAGGTGGTGAATCAGTATGATAAAGAGGCAGTCGACAGTATAATGTGGAAAGCAAAAAAAAGATAGTTTAGTGAGCGTAAACGATGTTTATCAGATGGCGCCGGGCTCATGACTAGTGCATTGTCATGCGAGGCGTTGTACATGATAAGGGCGAGACATTTATTCACTTGTAATGAACGACAAAGTACAAGTTCATGCCACTTGATTGAAGTCAAAATCATAATGGAGAAGGTCCGCAATCTTCACCGTGCCAGTTGACTTCCTGGCTTGTGACACTGACACACCATCGCCTCAAGTTTGCTGTTGGCGTGATGGTGCTAAGAACGGCGGTAGTCGTAACAGGGGCCTGGCTGTTGATGACCATAGGTGCCGCGCCGCCGTTTAAAGTTTTCTGGATATGTGGCGTTATAAAGTGGTGCGACGTAGCCTCATTTTTCGGGATACACCCTCCCTGGACTGGAAGCTTGGTGCCACCACTGTCTGGACCTGACGTACTACCGCTGTCGCCATCATATCTTCGCTGCGTCGCCTCGTTGGATGCTGGTAGCTCGGGGTCACCATTGCCTCGACTGCGTGTACTCCCGTCGTCATTCTAACTCCATTCAGCAGAGTGCTCAATGGTATGTAGCAGGTGCTGACGGTTACGTCTCAGCATTCGGCCATCTTCTGTAAACACACGGTATGATCAGGGAGCGGCCGAATAAACCACCTTGGCTTTCCGCGTACATGCAGTGTCTCCAATCACTCACGACGCCCCCTTGTGCTAACAGTGGCAGAAGTCGCCCTTTTCGAGATTGAACGTGTTTCCTTATTGTAGCGGCAGTCACTTCGCCAAAATACGGAATATTAGTACGAAGACGCCTGCCTTGAAGAAGTTCCCTTGAAGATCGGCCGTCATCAAGTGGTGAGGAACGGTAGGCCAGGAAGCTTAACCAGAAGTCGTCCCTTGACTCTTCAGTTTTCTGTCAGAATGCACTTGACAACCTGCACGCCCTTTTTGCGAACCGCTTAGACTGCCAGTAGTGGGGGCTCGACGAGACGTGTTTCAAGCCATACTTCTTCGAGAATGCGGAGAAATCGTGGCTGGAAAACTGCGGTCCATTTTCGGTGCATACTCCGAGCGGTATGCTGCTCCTTGCGAACGTTGCGCTTAGTGCGGCAATTTTGGTTTTTATCGCCGATGTCCCTGAGCTCCTCGACCTCTGCAAAATTTAAACTGCGTCTAATGCAACAAGGTATGAGATTGCTGGAAAAGCAAAGATTTCAACCCCGCCCATGCACCATGCACAGCTCGTTAACTCGGCGCATTAGTAGTGGTTGTACCGGTTGCTTCTAAGATAACTTGTTACACGCAGATCAGCTCTTTATCAGCAGATTGATGTTGTCGTTGAGACCCGGTCAAGAAAACAACGCGTCGTTTCCTTTCTTTGCATTTTGGTAAACCTAAATCACCGGCGTGAATTCTTTTGTAGGATTCCTCGTCGCATTCTTATTCGTATGAACACTTCTGGTCCCTAAAAGAATATCCCGCTCACCATGAATAGTTCCGATGCAAAAGGTTTGAGTTCACCTTGGAGTAAGTGGCCGGCTGACCGGCTGCTGATGCTTGTCTGCACGTAGTTGTCCCAAACAGACTCATCGGACAGTCTTTTTGCTTTTGCGTTCGCAGTCGTCATTATGGAACCCAGGAGCTGAATCGCGTGTACCTCCACGTCGTCTGTGGCACCAGCCTTGTCGAACTGACCAAAGGAGACGCCCGTGACAGCATGTCTGCCAAGACTAGGAGCCTCCCTGGAACATACAACAGGACACCGTCGTATTTGAGATGTCTTAAGAAGAACCTCTCTAAGCGATGTGGAATGTCATAAAATTCATTTCATTGCAGCAGACAAGAGCGGCTTGTGATGTGTCTGAATGACCTGTTTTCCGCATTCAGAAACAAGTCCAAGAAAATGCTTGACGACAATATTATCCAGCCTTCAAGCGGTCCGTGGGCCTCTCCAGTCGTGCTGGTGAAGAAGAAGGAACGGAACTCTGAGGTTCTGCGTAAACTACAGGCGGCTGAACGCTGTTACAAAGAAAGATGTCTATCCGCTTCCCCGCATACATGACACCCTCGACCGTTTACGCCACACCCGATACTTTTCGTCGATGGACTTGAAGAGTGGCTACTGGCAGATTGAGGTGGATGAACGGGACCGCGAGAAGACGGCCTTTGTCACGCCCGATGGACTCTACGAGTTCAAGGTGATGCCCTTCGGACTCTGTACGGCGCCGGCGACTTTCCAGCGGGTCATGGATACCGTACTAACGGGACTGAAGTGGCAGAGCTGCCTCGTTTACCTGGATGACGTCGTGGTTTTTTCGCAGGACTTCAACGAGCACTTGAAACGGCTTAGGGCCGTGCTCCAAGCCATCAAGACCGCAGGGCTCACACTCATGCCAACGAAGTGCCGCTTCGCCTACGGCGAACTTAGGTTCCTTGGCCATGTCGTCAGTAGCGAAGGAGTACGTCCTGACCCCGCGAAGACATCCGCCGTAGCCGAATTTCCTCGACCATCGGACAAGAAGGCCATCCGCAGATTCCTGGGACTGTGCGCGTACTACAGGCGCTTCGTCCAGGATTTCGCGAAAATTTCGACGCCCCTGACACATCTTACGAAAGACGCCGTGAAGTTTCACTGGGCGGAAGAACAAGAACGGGCGTTCGACGAACTGAAACGAAGACTTCAGACACCTCCGATCCTCGGACATTTCGACCAGCACGCCGAAACCGAAATTCACACGGACGCAAGTAACTCCGGACTTGGCGCGGTATTGGTACAGCTACAGGAAGGCACGGAGCGAGTCATTGCCTACGCAAGTCGCACACTGTCAAAGGCGGAGCAAAATTACTCCACGACGGAAAAAGAATGCCTCGCGGTTGTATGGGCGATCACAAAGTTTCGTCCGTACATATACGGGAACCCGTTCCGGGTGGTCACAGACCACCACTCGCTCTGTTGGCTTGCAAACCTCAAAGACCCTTCAGGACGCCTGGCTCGATGGAGCCTTCGACTGCAAGAATTCGACATGACTGTGGTGTACAAGTCAGGACGGAAACATAGTGACGCCGACTGCCTGTCCAGAGCACCCGTCGAAACGCCTGGCTGTACCGACGTGGATGACGACGAGTGTTTCCTAGGTGCCGTGAACACCGACGACATGGCAAGACTTCAACGAGACGATCCGGAGCTCCGCGCCATGATTGAGCATCTAGAAGGACGAGGAAGTACCGTTCCTCGTGTCTTTTCACGAGCCCTGCCGACCTTCGCTATTCGAAGCGGTGTACTTTATAAGAAAAAATTCGGAACCAGTAATTCGCCGTGGCTTCTGGTAGTCCCTACCAGCCTTCGAGAAGACATTTTTCAAGCCTGCCACGACGACCCGACTTCAGGACACCTCGGTTACAGCCGGACACTAGCCCGAATACGTGAAAAATACTACTGGCCCAAGCTTCCGAAGACCGTCCATCTCTACACGCGATCGTGCCATGAGTGCCAGCGACGCAAGAAACCGCCGTCAAAGCCAGCAGGTCGCCTTCAGCCGATTACCCCTCCAACCAAACCGTTCCAGCAAATTGGAATGGATTTGCTGGGTCCTTTTCCACCGTCGACGTTGGGAAACCGCTGGATAATCGTCGCCACAGATTATCTTACACGTTACGCCGAGACGAAAGCCCTTCCGTCAGGGACTGCTGTCGAAGTCGCCAAGTTCTTCATCGAGTCCATCGTCCTCCGGCATGGCGCCCCCGAAGTCCTGATCACAGACCGAGGGTCATCGTTCATGGCGCAGTTGACCCAGGAGATCCTTCGTCTAAGCCAGACGGACCACCGTCGGACAACTGCATACCATCCGCAGACAAACGGGTTGACGGAGCGGCTCAACAAGACCATCGCCGACATGATCTCCATGTACGTCGACGTGGAGCACAAGACATGGGACGAGGTATTGCCGTACGTCACAATTGCCTACAATACGGCCGTACAAGAGACCACAGGAGTGACGCCCTTCCAGCTGGTGTATGGCCGGAAGGTGACGACTATGCTAGACTATATGTTGCCGCACGAGCCTGTCGACGACGGAAGCGATGACGCCCAGGTGGTTGCTCAACGGGCAGAAGAGGTCCGCCAGCTAGCTAGACTACGAATTCAAGACCAGCAACATGTCGACGCCGGCCGATACAATCTTCGCCGGCGTGACGTCCACTTTCATCCCGGGGACAGAGTATGGGTCTGGACACCAATTCGGCGACGTGGGCTCAGCGAGAAGCTTCTGAAGCGCTACTTTGGACCCTACAAGGTTCTTCGCCGTCTCGGGGACCTAAACTACGAGGTGCTTCCCGACGGAACTAGACCATCAAGACGACGCCAACCACGACCCGAAGTAGTCCACGTCGTGCGCCTCAAGCCGTATTACGAACGATAGAACTTTGAACTCTCGTCGAACTGTGAACTGTGAACTGCGGCTCGCGATTCTGCTGTCCTTTTGTTTTGGATTTGTTTTTGTTTTTTCGTTTTGTGCTGCATCGGGACGATGCACTTTTTTAAAGGGGGAATAATGCCGCGAGCGCAGCTGACCAAGTAGGCAGCGCGCCCGTGGCCTAACGGTTATCGCGCTTGCCTTCTACGCAGAGGGCCAGGGTTCGATTCCTGGCCGCGGCTACACATTTTTGTTGAGGCTGTAATGTGGTGTTCTGGTAAATTCGAGAACCGTCTTGCTGATTCGAGGTTAGAATGTTCTACGCGCCGAACCTTCTACGCCGAATGATCCAGATGCCCACGCGTGTACAAAAGGGGCTCCGCGTGGCAAGCCGGAGTCAGTTTCGCCTCAGCGTTCGATCCTGCTGCTTCGCCGCTTTCGACGCCCGCGACGCTCTGTTATTATCTTCTGTTTCCTTTTTACTTTTGGGCACAAGTTCGCCCCATTAAACGTTTAGTTTCTTCAGTTATTATCGCCTCATCACTTGTCATTCGTGACAATATGTCGCAACCAAACTAAATGCTAAGCGCCTCTTTTTCAATTCGTGCGTAACGTTGTTTCTCTTGCGTTAGCGTTCGGGATGCTTTGCCAACTGGTCGCGTGTGAGGCGTGGCACTTTAAAAGCGCCGCACCAACGCCGCATTTCGATCCGTCATAACGTTGTTTTCCTCTTCTTTTGAGTATGGAAGATTGCTAACACACGGTGCTGTACCAAGAATCTGCTTGATACTGTTCCCCTCACTAGCATGGTTCTCGGTCCACTTAAACACCGAATAAGAGTTGATAAACGCGCGCAAGAGCACCATTCTTTTAGACAGGTGCGAAAGTATTTTTCGAAGTGGTTAATCACCCCTAACATACGCTGAAAGTGTGTTTTGTTCTTAGGTACCGGCATTTTCAGCAGACCTTGAACAAACTTTGGATTGGGCGAAATAACTTTCGCTCTGATGATGTCACCAAGAAACTGTATTTTCGTTAAGCCGCACCTACATTTCTGTGCGTTAAACGTTCAACTAGATTTTTTAGCAGCTTCAAAGGTTGCCACTAAACGGTTATCCTGCCCTTACCGCGTCGCGCCCCACACGAGAATGACGGAAATATACACGTGCACGCCGGGAAGACCATAAACTACTTGAGTCGGTGTCCTTTGTAAAAGTTCTTGCGCCGAGAAGGTACCAGAAAGACAGACGGAGGTGGCGGTATTTGCCAAAAGCAGTTGCGAATGCACATATTTTCAACATTATCTTGTCCAGTGGTTTCGGGTGGAATCCAGAGTTTGCTTCTAGGCAGTTAAAGTAGACGTAGCCTACCAGCTCACCTTCTGTGTCTTCCCACTTGCGAAGCTGGTAATACTGCCTCTGCATATGTTCGTTAATTCTTCTTTGGTCCGTGCAGACTCGGAGTTCGCCATCCTTTTTCTTGACCGAAACAAAAGTGCATACACAATCGCTGGGGAAGTGTTTCTTTTTAATGATTCCTGCTCGCACCATTCTGTGGAGCTCGTCGCGAGAGGGCGATGGTCGGACAAGGGCACCTTCTGAGCTCAACTGTCGACGGGGGAGGCACCAGGCTGCAGGACCATGGTAAAGGGCTCCTTCAGTCAACCTAAACCTTCGGAAAGTCGCCTGAAATTGGTGTTAGCATAGGGATCCTCCAAAACGCTGATAGCGTCCATTGTGCGCTCTACAATATCCAAGGTCCCGCATGCGTCCAGTCCAAGATTTGCCTGGCAACCATCTTTCAAGAAAAAGAAATAATTTAACACTTTTAGCGGCGTTTCCGACGGTCATGTTGTGGAATGTCGTTCCAAAGTTGATTATCACTTCTGTGTACGCTCGCAGGGCGGAGCTACTGGGCTTCAACGCTTATCGAGCACGCAGCTTTTTGTGCACGAAAAACGTTAGCACGCAAACTTGAGATCCAATGTCAATTTCAGAAAATACGCATCGAGTAGAAACTTCAGCTTTGATAATTCATTCGCGGTTTCCGTTTTCGCCGCCTATATCAAGTATGTTGAAAGTCATCGCCAATGTCATTTTCGTTTAGTTCGCCATCTACGGTGGAGTTAGGACAGCAAATCGCTAAGTAATTAAGCTTGCGTGAGTTGCATTGTTTTCATATGTAGGCTGGACACCACCTGACCCCTTGTCGCCGATTGTTTTTGCCACAACGTCATTGCCTTTTAGTGTGAGCATCTATACGGTCGGACGCCTTGTTCCAGACTTGGTTTAGTTCGCCATCTACGGTTGAGTTAGGATAGCAAATCGCTAAGTAATTAAGCTTGCGTGAGTTGCATTTGTTTCATATGTAGGCTGGACACCACCTGACCACTTGTCGCCGATTTTCTTTGCCACAACGTCATTGCCTTTTATGAGTGAGCATCTATACGGTCGGCCGCCTTGCTCCAGACTTGGTTTCGTCGCGCGAGAGTTTCCGCTAGCTTGCGCATTTCTTCAGCCTTCAGTAACGTTAGACCCTTCTGCCGAAGCATCTTCTCGCGAAGTTTCGAATCATTCGTGTCAAACACGATTTGGTCTCTGATCATTGAGGCATTCAGTTCTTCCAGACTGCACTGGGCGGCTGGCTTTTTCAGGTCTCGAATAAACGTTTCGACGGGTTCAGGCCTGGCATGCGTTATCGAGCCAAATGCGTGCACTTCATTGCTCAGCTCTGCGAAGTAGGCTTCAAATTTTGCGACGAGGGTTGCGTAGGTATCCTGGTCTGCCCCGTCTTCAAACTATAAGTCGTTGAAGATGTCAAGTGCTTTCTCGCCGGAAACGCTCAGAAGGACTGCAGCCTTCGCAGCTTCATTTCTTATGCGTTATTTCGATGCCGCAGCCTTCAGTAAAAGCTCGAACTCCTGCTTAATGCGCTTCCAGTTATCGAAAAGGTTTCCCGATTGTTGTAAGGGCTTTGGCGTTTTAGCCAGATCTATCGTCGTCGCTGCGACGTCTGTCTATGGTTAGCCCCGTACCGGACACTTCTAACAGCATGTACCAGAATGACGAAGAGGCAGTCGACATGATTGCGTGCAGAGCAACAACAATATAGTTTAATTTACGTACTCGGTATTTATCAGACAGTGGCGGGCGCACTGCGTATAAATAGAGCATTGTCATGCGAGGTGTTGTGCATGATAAACCCGATAGAGAAGCAGACAGAAAAAATAATAATAAATAAGATATTTAAAACTGCTTAAGTGTAGGAATGCGTAAGTAATCCTACACGCAGCGCATTTCTACAAGCAGTGCGCCAGGTCTTCGTTTTTCATACGGCGCTCTGGCGGTGACAACCGACTCCCCCCTGCACATATGCGGCGATCCCCCCGTGTTCCACGGCTTCCGTGACTGTACATCTGCGTTGGTGTGCTTTTCGTTGTGTTTTATTTTCGAGGCGCGTCCTTTTTGACCTTGAGCGGCCCGCCGTCCTGTGTGTGCGTTGCTCTGCTTTTAGATGTGTTTTATGTTGGAGTAGCGCTCTGCTTTGACCTCAAGCGCCTCGCCGGCTTCCGTGACGAAGCAGCTTCGTTGCTTTGCTTTTGGCCAATGGAAATGTAACTGCCGTTTCGCTGGCCGATGAGAATTCACCTGCTGTTTTGCTGCTGCAGATGGTTACAAATAACGCCGGGTTTGTTCCATGAGGCAGTTAATAATTTCGCACTAAAATGCAAAAACGGGGTCAATCTGAGCCTTCTTTGCACACTACCTGGAACCCATTGTGATTGTAAAAAAATGACGAGACGATGCTACTTTGTATTGACTTCAGGTAACTGAACAAAGTCCTGATCTCCGACATGGAGCCCATTACAAGAGGGGATATGATGTTCTCCAAGCTGGGAAAAAGACGGTACTACTCGAAGTTTTATTTTGCTAAAGATTACTTGTAGGTTTCAATGCATGAAGGTTCAAATTAAATGACAGCCTTCTCGTCCACCATTGGTTCTTTCCATTTCGGCTTAAGCCGTTTGGCATCAAAATCACCCTAGCTGTATTCCCCCCGCGTGTGCGAAAGGTGTTAGACAGAATTCCGAACATCAACCATTATTTTGATGACGCACTCATCGCCTTTGACCACTGTAAAAATCATTCGACGACGCACTAGTCGTTCTTTTAAAGAGTGCAGTAGGCAAATCCAACTATCCTTTTCACAAACAGCGAAATTTTTAACCCCAATCACGTTTCTGACCACTATATTGGACATTACCTTTTGCGATTACAAGTTGAGACTATAAAAAAAAGTTTAGGATGCAAATTGAAGTGAGACTAAAATGTAGAACGATCATTTCTTTGCTTTACAAGTTTCGATTGAGACTTCGATTCTCAGTACTATGAAATCTCAACCACTCACTGAGCTGACGCGAAAAAGGACACCTAACAACGAGACTTATGGGAAAAGCGAACACGTGGCTTTCGACAAATTAAAGTAGCTGCTCTTCAGCCAGCCCATTTTAAAAGCCCCGAACTTATTTCAACCCTATCGTACTTCGCCTCCATGCTTCATGTTCAAGCCTAGAAGCCGTGCTCATACTGGGGACATAAAGATGTTCTTTACTGTGTGGCTTATCCAAGTCGAGGACTACTTCAACGTGACGCTGGCTTTTAACAGTAGAAGGAGCAGGTCTAGTAACTATTTGGACTTTCAAAATATTTCATTTATTATTTGTTCGGAAGGTTGTTCGTTTTGCAAAGTGACAACAAGCCACTTGTTTAGAGGAATTCCGCAAAGCAAGTGCACAGTCGGGTACTGCGTTTGAGCTTAATACTATAGGTTTAAGTCTTCTCTGTGAATTTCATAAAAACAGAGACCACGATGGCGTTGATTACATTAACCATATGTCTGTTGCATAAACGTTTTTTGTGTTTTTCTTTTTAATTTTGAAAATGTATTACAGCTTGAGAATGCTGAGGCAGCAAGTCCGGTGTGTGTTATTTTGTAAGCGTGATAGAGTTGAATTTTTCATCAACGGAACTGGCAAAAGATTGAAACGTGAAGTATTGAAAACATTTATGGTATACGTGACTAAACGCGTTTGGACGAAGCAACCCTCTGAAGCTGAGTTAATTTGGGTTACTATTGTGATAAACGTGAATTGCGGTTGGCGTTGACTCCAACAGCGCTAACTTCAGAATCTGGAAAAAAACGAAGGGGAGTGTAGATGGCTCGGTGAAAAACGCCGGAGAAGTAGAAAAAAAAACAAGCGAAAGGGAACTGAGGGTAACCTCATATCTACCCGCTGTCTTTGACGCCACCAAGAAGGCATCGCCGACTACTTCAGTTTTGATCCTGCAAGTGAAAGAATCCACCCGGCAGCGTGACACACCACGTCGCCACAACCCAACACCAGACTTCCCCACCTCTCCTTCGATAGACTGTACGATGAGAATTTCGTCTCCAGTGTTGAGTTGCCTTCCATTTAAATGTCACGGGTATCATTTTGTTTTTCACAGTAGTCTCAATTGCTGTTTTTTTTGCAAAAAAATTGTGTTTTGTTAATTTCTTTTTTTGACACACACCTGCGAGGTTCACACCGTCACTACACTCGGATGCGGTGAGACGCTTCGTTTGCTAAGAGGAGCCAATTTTGCCTGATGGGGTTTCAAAATTCAATATTGCGGGTAAGAATTTAAGAAGGAGGGGGAGAGGGATATGATTGCCTTCTCTTCCTTAACCTAAACTTCCCAATGACATTTTTTTGAAAAAGAGCGTCCTGCACCAGCCCTTCTTTAACGAATAATTTTTATTTATTTTGGTGGAATGGCGACTATTTTGTCAGCAAAGTAGATCTGCGAAACGCTTCGCCCTTGAAATTGCATTTATACGTCACGTCAAATACCTCCACAGTTCTTTCCCCCTTCTTTTACCCTAAAGTCTGGCCAGATAAATTAGACAATACTATTGAACTTCACTTATGGTCATGTATATCGAAGAGGATAAAAAGTATCAATGACATGGCTCGGACTTTAGGTCTAAGTGGCTCACATTCGCCCGTATAATGCAAGAGGAATCGCTGTACATATAGACTATACTTACTGATATTTAGTAAATTATTTTTTATTTATCAAAAATGCGTATATTAAGTAACTATAAATATCTGAAAAAATATATAGCTATATGTGTGTCTTTCTTAACCTGGTCCCTCGTTCTTTGCGCCGTTGTAATTCTAAATAGAGTAATATATTTAATCGAAACATAAATTTGGTGTATTCCTTCAGAGCGTCGAGCGTCTGCAATCTCACCGAAAAAACCAACAAGAAAATTCTCATCCTTGTAAAATAATTCATTTTACTACTATAACTATGCATTTGTGGTTACTCAAGGCTGGTGGAAGATGATAATGAAAAGAAGTCGAAATGGCCGCGTTTACTTTGCATGCTTATTTTCAAGTACTGTATTTATAACCATGTTTTAAAAACTGCAACACCAGAGGCACTTTCTAACTTTTTCTTTGTATATTGCAGGTCACTCATCGCTTCAAAGGTCAATCGAGGAATCCATCACGCGTGCTCAGTCTATCAGACACGAAGCAGTTGAGATTTCGCATCATATTTGTCGTACACACTGTCATGGTGGCTTTCCCCTGCACCAGGCTGTCGAAACCATTGACAGCCAATTTAAAGAAATTGTCTGGCTGAACGCACAAAGCTGGCAAGTAATCAACTCTACAGAAAACACCATCACGAGGTTCACGAAAACGACACCTAACATGCCATGTGTGATGAATAGACGTCCAAACTCTATCACCACACGAAGCACCAAACCTCCGCGGACATTCATAAGTGGCTGCAGAAGGAAGGTTTTACGACCACTATATTCCTGGCCGCATGACCCTGATGATAAACTTGTGTTTCATTAGTGCGATGCAGTATTGATTGGCATGTTGTTACAGGCCGATCTCCAAAAAGTTGGGAAGACCTCAGATAATGTAGAAATGTTGTCTTGCGATTCAGCCTTCTATACGCAGACGCTTCACTAGGACTATGAACTCTCCAGCGCCAAATTCAAGGATTCCACTTCAAGAACCAATGCCACCCCTTATCAATGTTCGTTATGATGGACGTAAGGCTGATTCATTTAACGCCACTCACGATGTTGTTGCGCACTTTCCAAACTTTTAAAATCCTCTTGAAAGATGCGCCAAAGTTCGGTTTATTATGCCAGACCTTGGGCATGAATATAACTTATCTTTCAATTGTGAGTCCCTCTCGGTGGCTTTCCTTCTAGAAATCCCTCGGAAATAGTGATGCCATACCAGAGTTGAACGAAACGGCGTTCCACAAAATGGCGTTGCTGAAACGCGTTTCTTTTAGGAGAAACGAACGAACGCAGCCGTTTCATTTTGCATCGGTGAAACTGGGGTGGGAACTCGTTACATCTTTGTGGAAATGTAAAAAAACAACGGTGTTTCTTCTTTTCCGTCTCATGGGTAATTTGTAATTTTTTTATGAAGGGCGATCCACACACTTGCGTGTGTTCCGACCTAGTGCGAGCATGTCTATGGCTCCAACATAACGGTGTACAAATGGGTTTGTTAGAGCCGACGCAGCTGTTGACATCAACTCTGGCACTCGGTTGGACTAAACTCAAGTGAGTGAATCGCCTTAGACAAAAAAATTGAAAAAATATGCGTAAAAACAATATATTCACGAAGAGCAGGACCTTGTCAACTTTTTTGTTACTTAACTTAGGGTTTATTTTCTGGGGTCCTCGCTTGGCACCAGTCGGGTGCAAGAGAGCTAGTGGACATTGATTCTGTTTTCAGTGCCCGAGACTGCGATACAAAAGGCAAAAATGTAAGCTGAAAAAGAAGACGCAGAAAGAGGCACGTGTCAAGCTCAGCTTCTTTCTTTCGTTCTACAAATGTTCATGCACCCAGAAATATGAGACCGACCACAACCCTCATTAGACTTAAAAAAGCTACAGTTACAACCAATAAAAGAAACAGTTTATCAGACATTTAATCCACCTCGATATCACCAACATTGGTCACTTAAAAGCTACACAAATAGTAACGTTTATTCACTCTCCCATTTTTCCCCACCTACAAACCGGGCACCGAATTTGACCTTCACTATGAACTGGTGGCTTTCAAGACTCACCTTCCAAAGGCCCAACCCTCTTCTCCTCTTGCTCGTCTTCTGGACACAAACATGGAGTACCAACTGTTGTTAGGTTAGAACAAACAACTTTTTTAGATTGAAACGTGTGAGGTTGTTGTAGACGCTCATGAAAGGTATGATAAAAGTTCATTTGGCTCGTATGAACCGCCCACCAGAAACATGAATATGGTTAAACGCTCACATTTTCTAAAGTTGAATAAATCAACAAATGAACTTCCGCTTGTTTTCTTCTTGTGTCTTCCTATCACGGTATTCAAATTCGTAGGTTGCCACTTTATGAAAAATAAATATTGATTTAAAAGAGCTTCATCTGGTCTAACTAAATGTGGTATTTAGCACAACACATAAGGGTTACGTATATAGAACTACTCGTTTTATTTTTTTCCAAAACTGTAACGAGAATTAGTTCCCTTCTCACAGATATAACTTTTAATGGGAATGCGTTCCAAAAATTAGAAAGAACGAGGAACGAGCTTACGTTAATCTTATTGAGGAACGTGTACAACACATTGCTATACGCACAACGTCGTGCACCTCGACCGGAAATGGCTATTCGCACGACGCTAATCCGAAGCGCAGTCGGGGTTGGCGAGTGTATAGCTGGGGCGTGCGTTAACCCACCCTCCTTCCCAGTTTACGCAGTTTCGTAGTGGCAGTCATCCGATGGTTTATTCAAAACTATTATCCCATTCAACCAGCCCGTGCATCCCTTAGTGTTGCCCTGCTGGCTGCACAAGCCCCGCTGCCCCTTGCACCTCCGGAGTGTTCCACATTATTTGGGTTTTTGATGTTTCGTCGAAAACATTTGACTCTCACCGCCATAATTGTAACTAGAAGAGAATGTAAATGTCGCAAAATGTTTGACAAAAGAAAACTGTACCCTCCCTTGGAATTTGATCCCAGGTCCGCTGCTTGTGAGGTGGCTTCTTACCGAAGAACTACGCTAGAGCATTTTTAAAATCCGTTGTGACAATTAGTTTTATACGAGACACAAGAAATTTCGCATCGTGCGTATAGCCATTTTTGATTGAGTTGCGCGAAGTCGTGCGTATAGCATTACACTCGAAGATATCCAAGACTACTCGCGTGCCTATCTGTCATTTTTGAAATGCGACGATGCTAAAGGCAAAAAAGTGCTTGTTTTCTCACCTGTCGTTCTGCAAGATTTACTAATCAAGCTAAAGTTTCTTAGGACAAATGCTTGTGTTGTGCTGTTAGTCCTTAAAGAACCTGAAGCAAAGAGCACCCTGGTGTACTAGGTTTACCAGATACTAGGGGTTCGTTTATGTGCGCTGTTCAGATAGCGGCGTGACCAATCACAGGTAAGATTCATACCTGATACCGAAATTCTGCTAGACGTCCTTGATGAACGTGATCGGCGCACAACAGTCGCAGACCTTCGTTACTAATACGCGCCTGTTAGTAGAAAGTGGTCCCAAATGGTTAAAAGACACCTAGGCGATGAATTAAAGTACAGCGATTAATCGTTTTGGTACAGCCTTGATATTGTAAATCCAAATGCCAAGCTTAAGCTGTCCGGTTTGTTTAAGAACTATGAGCCCATTTTCAAGCGTGTGTTTCTTAAGACTGCAGACATGCGCCAGCTCGCTGGTGATTTTGTGAACTATCAGAACTATGTAACTGCTAACATTCTTGGTCCCATGTCGTTGTGGAGACTTCATGCTGTGCAATGGCCAGTCGTCTCGCGTTGCGCGCTGAGACTTCTAGGGTTGTCCGTTTCTAGCCCTAATGTAGAAGGAGCATTTGTCGTGTAAAGGTTCAATTAGGTAAAAAAGCACGCTGCCATCGGCGACGCAAACCTCGTTAAGTCTGCTCGTATTTATAATAACATGTTGTGAAGGTTGTTGAAATATACTTATGCTGAAGTGTACGACTGATTATAATGACGTCCAGCCCTTTTGGTGCGTTTTTGTTCGATATCCTTCCCTTTATCTAAAACGTTCTGAACCTGGGAACACAGTATGCGTCTGTGCTTTGTGCCGTCTATGTATATTTTTTCCTTTAGTTTAAAAAAGATAAACTCTGCATTTTGAACATTTGGTGTTTGATAAAAATGAATTTCGATAAACGCTGAATTTTCCATTAGTATAAATACCGAAAATCACTCGCCAAATTTCATCAAAAATAAACAACGAAAACGCAGAGCCCTAGTTATATAGCACAAGTCTCACTTGAAATTTGTCCACTACTTTACTTTCTTGTGATCTGACATTTCCAACTGAATTGACAAAGATAGCATGTTGGGCTCGCTTACTTTCCAGGAATGCTTCTTCTTCGAATGTTTCTGTATCAATAGAAATTACAAGACATTTACAACTTATGTATGTGAATAAATAATTCCCACTTGCTATGCGTCCCTTTTATCATAGTTTCACAATAACTTTATATTATAAAATATTACATAAAAATTCAATCCTAATGCACATCTTCGATATATCGCGTACGCGGAAATGTTAATACAAAATGTTCTCTGGCAGCACAGGTACTTGGGTCAATATTTGGAATATCACGGAAAAAGGAGGCCATCATCGGCCCATTGTGTCTTTTCTGTAACCACTATTGAATATATATTGGAAAAAAGGGCCACGTTTGCTCCCTTTATTTTATTTGTCAGAAATATTAGGAATCCTTTGGAGTACCAATGAATAAATGAACAACCCCTTCAGACATGATGCCAACGAGCTTCCAATGTCGTCCAATATTGGATGGTCAATGGCATCCCAACAGATAAATTGGATTTCACTTCCAACAAATTCCACATGAATTCCAATGTTGTCTTGCATTAGGCAGTCATGGCACTTTATCGAATTACTTGGATATCGCCTCCAATAAAGCGCCAGTGGGTATCCAATGTTGTCAGATATTGGGCAATCGTTGGCACCGCATTGGATAAAATAGATGCCACTTCTAATGCCATGCCGACAGGCTTGCCATATATTTTATATTTTGCTATGCTTGACACTCTATTGGATAAATTAGACACCATTTAAAATAAAGTGCCAATGGGCTTCCAATGTTGTCTGACATTGGGCAGTCATTGGCACCCCTTTGGATACTTGCATGTAATTTGAAATAATGATCCATTTGGCGTTCAATGTTGTTCGATGTTGTTTAGTCAATGCTGGCGCCACGTAAAAAAAGATTATACTATTTTGAGTAAAGTGCCAATGGGTTTCCAATGTCGCTCAATTTTGGGCAGTCATTGGCACCCCACTAGATAAATTCAAAAACACTTCCAATAAAACACAAACATGCTTCAATTTATGTCATATATTAGATAGTCATTCGCACCTTACTGGATAAACTAAATTCTACTTCGAATGAAGTGCCAATGGCCTTCCATTGTTTTAAAATATGTGGAAGTCTTTTGCACTCCATTGGATATACTATATACCACTTCCCGTAGAGTGCTTAAGTGCTTCCAAAGCTGTCGAATAATGGGCAGTTATAATAGGTTTCCAAGGTCGAACGATATTGAGACTCATTGGCACTTTTGTTAATACATTTGATACCAATTTCAACAAAGTTCGCATTGGTTTTTAAGCTCGCTCGCTATTGGGAAGTAATTTAGATTCAACTTAATAAACTAAATGCCGTATTCAGTAAGCTATAAAATATTTAAATATTTGTACCAGATTTGTAATTCACCGTACGTACTGAATCACTTTTTTCTAATTGCCTGAAGATGTTAAACTATACTCGAAATTTGCTGGGTATTTTTGATGACTTCTTGACATTTTTTCGAAGGTTGGAGTAATACAAACTCACAGGACAACCAGAATCTCGGAGTTGTTGTTGCCTTTCAATATTTACATAAGATGTTAAAAAAACTTGTTTATTACCGTGACAATATCGGACCAATTCAATATTTTGAATTGACGTTTCTTCGAAATTTGTTCAGATCTCTATCTCAAGCGTCAAACTTTTTGCTCTAACTTATTACGAACTTAGGAAAGACGTTAAATGCGCCAACATATTTTGCCGGAGACTTTTGGCCTAAACACGAAGGTAGCTTCGCAGTAAGTGGATCCAAAACCCCGCTCTTCACTGCAGCCCTCACACGACTGTGTTGCGAATTCTAGTAAATCTTTTGAAATTCACGCCAGCAGATTAATAATCTTAATTTTCGCAGCCGATGGGCACGAGCTAGCTCTTGCTTCGTTCTTGATTTTACCTGTCTGCGCGCTTTCTGGACACTGACAGGTCTAGATATGTTTCGAATACCGCGACAGTGCGCCTTCCGCCGCGGTTTGGCTGTGTGTGAAGCAGTGCCATCAAAGGCGGAAAGCTCGCGCCCGAGCTGACGCTTATTTTCTACTTTATAACTTGCGGGGGCATTTCAGAAATAAAGACTGTGCACGCAAATCTTTGATGGGCACTCAAGTCGTTCAAGCGCAAGTGCACCCAAAGCTTTGACTCATGGCCACGGAACCTTGCTCCCAAGTAGGCAGTGATGCGCAATAGCGTAGCAGGTACTGAAGCTCCTCACTGCTGCAAGTGCATGCGGTGTTTCTTGTGTCTCATTTAGAATCTATGCAACTCTTGACACGTTGCACGTAAAGACCTTTCATATACAGTGTGAGCCAGTGTCGCAATTTAAGGGCAAACCGACCTCACACAGTGTAGACACTCGCGTTTACACTGCTTCTTGCTCGCAGCCCGTCGGATGCTTCGTTTTTACGCTGTGCGCCATTTTTAGAATGAACACAGCATGCCCGCAATTTTGCATTTTACTTCGAAAGTGCATTGAGAGGTGCTTAATTCGACCGCTCAAGTCAGACACACAAAATATCACTTTTTGTCGTACCTAATATGTTTTATTTCAATCATTTGATTAAAAAAATGCCAATCGGTTTTATGTGCGAAGAGAGCTGCACTATGTACTCGGGTCGGGTCGAAATTCCAGAGGTTTCTTAGAGCAAAACTGCGAAATCGCAAGACGGCCTCAAACTTTCGAACACCAACTAAAGTAGTAATTGGTCCAAAACAGGGAAACGGCTAACTAAAACGAACGCTGGAACAAGTAATGTAATCGGCGCATGTGTGATGCTTGTTGAATTGTCGTTTTTAGAAAAGTTTCGGTATCGCCGCCTTGTTGATTTTTTCTTAACCCAGAGTGAGGATACATCTCATACAAATATGGTCGTCGTCTATGGAAAATTATATGGGAGACTGTCACACCCTATGGCACTCTATGGTCGGCCATAGAAATCCACAAATACAGCTAAGCCAGCTACACAAAAATATATGGCCCTGTGTCTAAAGACTGGGAAAAAATATTTTTTACCTGCCTATAGAAACTTTTATGGGCACAAGTCTTAAGACTAGGAGCCTATAAATTATATTGACCCGCCTATAGATAATGTTATGACCCTGAGTCTAAAGACCGGGAACTGATAAATTGTTTTTACCCGCCCTTAGAAAATGATATGGCCCCGTGTCTAAAAACTGGGAACCAATAAACGTTATTTACCCGCCTATAGAATATACTTTGTTCCCGAAGCTAAAGACTGGGAGCCAATAAATTGTCTTTACCCGCCTATAGAAAGTGTTATGGCCCCGGGTCTAAAGACTAGGGATCAATCAATTTTCTGTACACGCCTATAGAAAAGTATAGCCTGGCTTGTGTCACGCGCGAATCACGCCGTTTGCGCCCGCTTCGAGATCGCGCGTGTTTATGGTGGATGAAACCTTGCTGCTGCGATAAGTACAGGTGGCCTTTTATCACTGGCGTGGCAAGTACGACCACTTTCGTCGCGTTACTTGCTTCATGACAAGAAGACATGGTGACCCAAGCGCGGAAACAAAGAAAGGACGGAGCGACACGAAACCATGTCTATTCTTAAACAGCTCACCTGCCTACTTGCTTTAACTTTAGTGAGAAGTAGGCCGCACGGAAAAATGAATCATCTTGATATCGGACCTTTCTTTATCTTGCGTGATCACGTCGGTGCCAAGCATGGCGGCTTTATTCGAGTTTACCCTTCTTTATGTTCCTACCCCCGTCACCTCCGCAAGAAACGTTTACTCTTGAAATAAAGAGTATATACCATACACCGAAAGAACATCCACGAGGCGTTTATTTCAGTTCTGCATTTTAAGAAATGGTTGTGCGTCTACTCACCCGCCAAACACTGAAAGAGCCAATATCAGCGATCTACGAAATCATCTCAGCGAAATGCTAAGGCGGAACTTCCGTTTAGAACTAAAAATGTAGTCTGCGCTGTGGCATTACGCAATGCAATGTGCCGTGCTTGCACTGCGTAATGCCACAGCGCAGACTTAATTTTTAGGTCTAAACAGATGTTCCACCTCATCATTCGCTGAGCTGATTTAGTACATCGCAGAGATTGCCTCTTCGAGTGCCTTGCGGGTAAGTGGACTTCGAGGCATTCCTTAGAGTATGTGTAAAACAGAGCAGCATATCCAGTCGAAAAGACCGAGCCCTGCGTTCCGACGAGCGACTGCTTTCGACACAGATTCTAGTCCAACAACATCGAGACCATGACCGTCTTGCGGGAATACGCGTTTTTCGAAAACCATTGCCCGCACCAGAAATGACACTGACATGACGATTCGGTGAAGGAACGAAATATCGGATTCGGAAAACAAGGTCAGCTATTCATTCGGGAAAAGTCCACTTGGAAGAAAAGGTACTTACAGACATTCCATTCTGGCTGCGGAACGAAGTGGGCAGGGAGGGCAGATTCGCGGGCTTGAAGGAACGAATTATTCGCCACCGCCGGCGGTTCACGCTACTTTTTGTGACTGCGCTGCATCTCCTGTTCTATAAAACGCACTAACCCTCCTAACAGCTTTTTTTTTATGCGGCCGACTTTGTTTAGTATCGCGCGGTTCTGTTCATTCGGAAACGAGCGCGGCAGTAGTACAGGACCAAGCCAACCAGGCGTCAACAACGTAGATCTCAAGTCTACTCGTCGCAAACGTACGGAACCTACTATATACAAGAAACAAAGATGAACATAAGCTTTCGCTAATAAATATAATTTTATTTAGACAGTGACATGAACAGTAGAATACTAACAATTGCTGTACAAACCTTTATTTTAGCTTTATTGCCCGAAAAAGTTGCGCGGCGTTAGGTCTCGGAACTCTATATTTTACATCGGGTTACAAACGTCCTACTAAAACTATAAAACGCGGCTACGTTACGGTAAAAATTGCGAAGGCCATAATGGGTTACGTATTTAGTTGCGGGAGCGACTAAACTATCTACTAAAACTCCCAACACGGGCTTTTTAACTTTCTGACATGGACAACTTGATGTTTTCGAGCGGTTGCATTTTATCACCGAAGACAGCCTCATTTTAGTCGCCCGCTGCGATACCAAAGTCATGGTTCGTTGGTCATTATCACTCCCGACACTTACTTTGTATGGAAAAAAACGCTCCAGGTTACAAAATTAAAACAATACTAAATTTACTTTAATACCGCTGACAAAAGCGTGACCCCAAATAAGTTGTCTGCTGTTGCAACAAGTCTTAAAAACGAGTAATAATTCTTTGTTTGAAAAATTCATTGAAATACTTGAGCAACAATTAAAATTAATTATTATCCTAAAAACTGAAAATAGATCACACTGGCACGAAACACTGCAATCAAGCAATAGCTTGGTTGCAATGTTCAACACCAGTGTAATGCATTTCAACACTGCATTCTTAACATGATTCATCAAACCTTTCGTTAATTAGCTTAATGGTCTGCATTTGCTTTGCTCCGAGTTTTGCAATTAGAGATGGAGGCTATTCCAAGAAACAGTTCAAATAATGTATTAAGTACGAGTAATATTTGCTCCGCCTATCCGTGTTTATGCGAAAAATGACGGTAGTCACCGGCCATTTCGGATTCAAAGATAAGACTGCCATATATGGAGATAGTGCGAACTTAGCTTACGTAGACAGAGGCTGGGGCCCGGTGTCAATGCTTTGTCACTGTGCGGGCGGTGTTCTGCTCGTGTTCTGTGTGTTCATGGATGTATGTGTATCTACCATGTAGCGTCTAAAAGTCAGGGGAAACTTGACCAAAAAAAATAAGAATGTGCTGGCTAAAGGAAGCGATAAGAAAACCCATACAGCCTTCTTTAACAGACCATATAAACGGCTATAGACACCAAATGAAAAGATATCTGCAGCTGTAGCGTGCTGGCCATACAGAGCCGGCCATTAGAAAAGCTAAAGAGCGCTATGGCTGTACAGTGATAGGGCTATAGACAATGCTAAAGAGGCATATAGAGACGAGCAAAAAATGCTAAATGCAGGCATAGAAAATTCTTAAGCTAATAGGACCAAATAGCTAAAGGCGACCATACAAAAAAATTGATAGGCGACCATAGGACATTGTTCTATGAGTTCAGCTTTCTGTGCTCGTGCAAGCACGTGCAATGCTTAATTTCTAGGCACTATGAAAATTAAAACATAACCGCGTGGTAGCACGTGGATCACCCGTAGTGAGGAAAACAGACGCGCACCTAGCGAGCTTTTCACCGCGAATAGACACAAATCCTTCTGACGCGCCGAATCGAAAGACTATAGCCACCTTTTTGTTTTTGTTGTTCAAAAATAAAATCGGTGACTAGAGGAGGGCCTCAAAGATTAGCTCGTTGCAATTTTCCTGAATAACTTATAATTTCATGCATGGGTATTCAAATATAAAGCGACGTGCTTGTGCAGCGGTTTTTGTGATTTATTTTGCATAGGTACCACTTTGCTCGACTTCTGCTAGCCGTGATGGATAGGCGTCTCAAATATTACCGCATTTTGATGTTCTCGATTAAAGGAAATTTCCATGGCTCGGTTTGCGTTAAAACTGTGGCGGGCTTAGGTGGGGGTTTATTTTTTGTGGTTTATTTTGAATGACCTTTATTCTACTCGACACGGTACGGCCAAAGAAGTGACGCTTTTTATAGCGCTTCCTTCGACACAAACCCGATTTTCACGCTGCTTGTTTCTGGGAGGGAGCTCGAACCTGACCCAAATCCTCTGCCCTAGAGCGACGCCCATTCTAGTGCTTGGAAAGGTATGCGAAGTTCTAAAAATATGAAAGGAGAAAAGGAGATAGATCGCGGATTGGGAAAGAGAAAATCTAGTGTGTTTCACCTTACGATGTAAAGGAACGCACGCTACGAGCCATCTGAGCCAATCCAGTGCTCCGGAAGTCACACGTGACTTTAGGCTTCGCGGGCCGCTCCGACACAACCGAAAGGGCACGTGACACCCTCTAAGCTTTGGATTGCCTGTGGAGGGTCGTAGCGTCCTTTCTGGTTCACCGTAATGTGAAACGGAGTGTAGCTCCGAGTCGAAGGACACTCCACGACTTTGAGCGAGGGCATAACAACCTAGACGCTGTGTTTGAGGACGAGCCACACATTTCACGTATGCGCGCGTCAGTTGAGTATGACCTTGTGCGGAGCAATCGCTTACCAACAGAGACCGGTTGTTCAAGATATGTGTCTGCGCATAGCCTCCTCTATACTCGCAAAGCCTGGAAATTCGATGACGGAGCCGTAGAGTACCAGATCGCAGATTTGGATCGCAGATTTGGAGCACAAAGCATTTCTCGGCAGTCTGGTATTCAGCGCACAGCATTTGCACCGGCGATGACCCGAAACATGGTTTTGAAACCCGACGAGAAACGAAGCGGTAGCCCGAGGAATTCGAGAAGCACGAGCGCACATTCCATCGCTCGATACAAGCGTGTTTCGGCGTCTCGCCGCAGAGGGGCGCCCGTTACATGCCTCTTGTCTGCCGCTCTAACATAGAGTTATATACACAAGGTAAAAGGCGGACACTGCCATATGCCGCAGCGGCCCAGAGAGACCAGTGACAGCTAGCGCTCCTAACAGGCGGCATTAAGCATAATCTGGTTCCGGTTCCGGTCAAGTTAGTTTCGGTTTCGGTTTGAGTATTTCTGCTCTGGTGATCCGGTATCCTTCTCATTCTCTTTATTTTCCCTCTTCTTCTCCTCGCCTCCCTCCTCGCTAGGCTCTTGGGAGCTACTCCGCTCCCCGAGTCGCTTCTTTTTTTTAATGTTGACAGTTTTTTTTTAATTTTTATGATAGAATCTGTGCAAAATGTGTCAAACAAAATTTCTACTGCACAAAACAGAGGTGTATATCTTGTTTGTTTGCTTTTTCTACTGTTAAACATTGAAGTTACACAATCTCCACATTGACTCCTGACTGCGTGGAGCATTTTGGGGTCAACAACAACCGAAAGTGATTCGAAAACGTTTTATTGGAGCACATTCGTAAATAAATGATTTACTTCAGGCGCTTTTTATGTTTTATAAGAAAAATATACTCACAAAAATAAATGATTTTGAAGGAGTTCGGCATATCGTACACTTCGTAATTAGATTTTTAGTGAAACTAAGTTAACAAAAACTTTCCACGGGGAACATGCTGAGTGATCCCTTCGCTTTCACGACGACTCGGGCACAGGAAGTAAGATCAGAAATAAATAGACATCGCTATCATTACCAGTTATAAGACTATCATAAGAGTTTAAATCATACCGCTCAGAGTACAAATTCCCCAGTTCCGACTAATATAAAACGCACGAATTGGCTTAGCCTGAAACACACTATGGGAGAGCCATTACCAAACAATGAGAACTCTGTTCAGAATCTGAAAAGATTCAACGTCCCTAAACATTCCTCGAATATACATTTGATCAGAAAGAAAGTATGGCGTAAAAAAGCGGATAAAAAACTATAGACAGTGGATACAAAGGTGGATGCATTTTCCTTCGAAACTATAGTCTCTATACATTACATTTTTATAAAAATTCTGCCGAAAGTGGATAAATACTTTTGCAAGGGGGCCGTGATACGCATTTGTTGGAAATAAGGAAAATAAATGTTAGAAGTGCAAGGTGCACCGCTCAATTAGTAAGCAATTTCTGTTTTTGATTTGGCAACCGTCTCCGTTAATACACTATTAACACTTAAACTTGTCTAGTTGCATACCAGAAACTGAAGAGTGCAACCAGACTTTGTCCAAGTTCAGGTTAAGAAATCGATACATGCCAACACAAGCGTTTTCTGCAAAACATTTTTAAGAACCATTTGTGGCTGGCACTCTGAGCAAAGTTAAATTACCCAGTCCTGAAAGTGTGTGATAAAAGGCAGCACACAATCCTCGAACATGCGCCACACTCTCTATTATAGCAAGGAAGTGATTTCCTAGTTACTGAATTAAATTAAATGCAATCTGTTTTTGTACTGCTAGATTCCGCAAGAGCTTTTCATGCACATAGTATGAGTTCACTCAAAAAAGTACTGGTGAGGCCTGGTCAAATTGTGATACTCACTCCTCAGCAGCCGAGAACAGCCACAACTGTGGGTTGTCTGCACAATGAAATGCCTAATGAAATAGCAGCTAACGTAATAAGCGGACGAGTCATAAATTATCTTAGACCTGATGTCTGATGTCAGCTCATAAATATCCTCAGTGGCGGGAAGTTATCAATTGAAAAAATATTCCACATTGTCTGCAATTGAACTTTCATGGTGCAAAAATATGGGCAACTTCCTGTGGAGGTCAGCCTTGTCAATTCTCCGCGTTTCCATTTTTCGACAGCTTGAACAGCTTCTTTATCCGTATGTGTCTAGGTGAATGATATCCTGAGGTTTGTATTGCACCCAGCGTTCGTCATATAGCCCAAAGATGTTCTCAACTGCTGCAGGAGCGTGTAAGTAGAGCTAAAAGTCGTGGCTATATGAAATCGTTTCGACTGGGGCACCTTTTACTTTGGAACTTCCATGCTGAAATCATCGGAGTTACCTCAAATTCTTCTCTCATAATGGCATGACGCAATTTCTGCCCTGTCTTCTTGAATTGCGAGCTATTTAGACAATTAAAAAGTCTGTTCATCCTATCGTAGAAATAATTTGCAGCCATCGCTGAAACAGGAAGCTCCTTGCCATAAACAAGGGATAAGACTGCGAGACAGACTGATGCGCTCAGTACCTGTGCGGCGCGCTTTGCTTTCTTATTAAACAAAGTCTTTTGAAAAATGGGTCTCTCACTAGGTTGCGAGAGCCAATCGCCACCTCATTTCATGGGTAGAACGATAGTGGTCAACAATATGGGACTACTCAATGACCTCAATTGTCCCGTTTTGTAAGCTTCGCTAGTGATGCAAGACAATTCCTCTCAGGCTTTTTTTCTCTATAAGTTGTTGCCTTAAAGCGAGCGTTCGGTTGCCAATCAAAAAATATCCCCAGCTGGTCGACATTCATCGCTAGTCCTCCGCCGGAATACACCAGATGATCTTCGTTGGTTTGACGGGTAAAAGAACCCAAACTTCAATTCGACAGCTGCGATTGTCACGTGTTATTCGTAGCCTTTAGCTACTAATGGTACATTTGTTTATCTTGACATGTTTTTCTTTACTGCGGTCAAACATCCTCTAACCACGCACTTGTTTACAAATTTGCTCGCTTCCAATTGTCAAGGTTTTGTTTTTCTTTAAATTTTATACCTTGCAATTGACCACATATATGACAGAAAGAAGGGTTTAACCAAGTCAAACAACCGGTGTTCATAAACTTAAGGGACCTTAAAAAAAAGAACGCTGAACGATTTGAGGCACGCTAATTGTTTCTTTTTTCTTATAAAATCCATAATATATTTTTTACATTACTGCGCATCAATTGCACTATATTATCTCAAAAATATGCTAACCATATGCAATTCGAAGTATAAAGGTGCGGTTTATTTTGAAACCAAGTAAACTAATCCAGTTTGGGATAAAGTGTCCAACGTATATACGAATGTGTATGATTGGGAAAGATATACTCGAATAGGCATTATTCCAATCGGTATTGAATTCATTATGGAATCGTCCTTTTTCTTCCCCTGGAAAGGTTTGAGCCTTATTTTTTTTTCAAATGTGTTCCTTTGTAGAAGTTTAGTAAACGCAAACAAAAACCAATTCTTAAAGTATTTTTTCTCTGTGATATCAGATTTCTTGTTTCTTTCAATGGCAAGCAAAATATTGTTGCATAAACCAACATTTCAAATATGTGGTGTTTTCTTTGTTCACAGGACGTTCGCTGTGTGTAAACCACCTGCCCCATCTTAATTGTTATTAAAAAAAACTGCGATTTGAGCAGATAATTACTTTCTTTTAGGTTGTTGCTCTTTTTGCGAGAACGATATAACGCATTGTTATAAATATTTACACAAGCAAAAATGTTTAGCTTTGTTAAGCAACTCCTTTTATTTCGCGAACTGGGAGACATCATTGAGCTGAGAAACCTTGACGAAACACCTTATGTTTTGGGAAAACAGATTTTGAATGCACAAATATTTGGAAACATCGTGTTAATTTGAAAATGCGGTTGACTTGTTGCTTAAATGAGACATTAATTGGTAGTCTAGATTACTTTGACTGATTTTCCATTGATCAAAATGGCTGACAGTCATTAGTTCGATTCACTAATAAAACAAATGAGGATATTTGAACAATATGGCGTGTTTCTTGCTTTTGAGGGTAAGGCAAAAATATATGACTTTACATTTACTTCACTTGACATCAGCAGTGTAAAAAAAGAAAGAAACAAAAGATACGATGAATGTTCGTTGGTCAGTGTTCCCATAAGCAAATAATTGATAAAGTTGTTGTCACGCAATTGTCTTAACGATGCTGAAAACAGTGGCTGTTATTTGAGCAGTTCGAGTTTATCCTGCTTAACATAACTTAAAAAAAGCTAAAAAATTACAAGCCTAGAAAATCTGGTATAATATATAATATCAATATGAGAAAACTTATCTATCATTGGTTGCCAATATTTGGAAAACTTTTTTGTAACTGGATAAGTACAATGTAAATTTTGGTTGTTTTATTCGATTACAATATCGGAAAAGCCTGAATATAATTGATTAACAACATTGTATTAAAATTGTGTATCATACTATATATGTATTAGTAGGTACCAATATTGGAAATCCTGGCACAATATTAGATATCAATATTGGAAATCAGAAATAATTTGTGATACCAGGTATTGGTAATCCTAGCAGTATAGTTCGGTACCAATGTCGTAAATAACGGCCTATCATTGGAGACTGATAGTGAAAATCCTGGAATATTATTGGCTTCAAATATTGGTTGGACATACTTGTATCTAACTGGATAAATTGATGTGCCACTGTTTGAATAATAATGGAGGCAACCCCGGATCGTCATCGGCACAATATTGGAAATATTATTGGTCCAATGTTGGAGCGGGTTATGCCCTAATTTTGAGTCTAAATATTGGAATTACATTTATCCAATATTGTGCCAATGTTGAGCTTTCACTGGTGTGATACCTTGGTATTGCATATTGCTTCGCAATGATTTCGCACAATTATGTCGAGTTGTTAGGCATTTTCTTGTCTCAATGAAGAGACGTCGTAATGCAATCCGTATCTAATGGGGTATTCACACGAGGCAGAAACCCGTCGCTTCGTGCCTCGGAGTTCGCGTCCCGTAATGCTGACGTCACGCAAATCTGAGGCGACGCTGTGACGTCGAGCTCCCCGTCGGAGGTGCCTAGAAAATATTCAGACGGTACGAACTCTCAACCCCTCCGAAGCTGGTTCCCCGTCCTAGTCCAGGAGCACGTCTTTCCGGCTGTAGTTAGGCATGAGTCCTCATGAGAACAACACATGAAGGAAAATGGACTGAAGACGTTAGTGCTCCAGCGGGAGTGTGACGCGAAATTCGCATCTCTCGTGACGCACGCCTAAGCTTAGACCTTTCTATTTGACGTCTCCACTTTTCTCTGAACCACGTGTCTGTTCTAAACACCCTTGAATTCTGAACGCTTTCTCATCTCGTCTGTGGGCGCGTCGCTGCTTTACGACGACGTTCTAAACTTGAATCTCCCGCGTTGTCCGTTGGCGCTGAGTATTGAAAAAAAGGATCCTGGCTTCATCCGAGAATCCTTGACCTCTAGTTTTGCGTAACATGTTTTCAACAATTTTTTTTGGCCTGAAACTGAGACGCACATTGAAAACATACTAAAAATGTGGAGTCCCGTGGGAATCACAAGCACAGTCACTGCGATAGCTGATACATTTTTGAACGCGGATAAATAGTTATGTTTCTTGCACTAATATCTCTTGCACCTTGCTTGAAAGAACCATTCCCCATGTCCCGTAGGAATGTTACACACTCATATGAATTTATGAGACAGCCTAACTGGATGATATTCAGTAACTACTAGCGCACTCGTGATATCATTACTTCATTTGGCACCATGTCGCGGGACAGTATGGCATTACGTGACGGTCTCACCTCATGTGACGCTGTATTTTCACATAACACACAAATGTCACCGACATCGTGATATCGTGTAACATCATTACGTCCCAGTGTCAATTGATATTGGCGACGAACGCCCTACATTATCACTTCGCGTGGGTGTAAGACTTTATTGCAGCTGTAAAAAAACAAGTTTCCCGACATGTTGGAGCAGCTGAGAATAGAGTAACTGCATACAACTTTCGAAGAAGAGGTCTCTAGCCGGTATCATTTTTGTGATAATAATGCATACTGCAACTAGTGCGACCCTATCAACTGCTTGCAGGTAGAAATATTCTGCCATCACTTTTGGCTGCGAAAGCTGTTATCAAGCTAACTGATATTTGTACTATCACGATCAATGTGAGTGCGAACACCGTTCAGCGTGGTCCGCGTTACTAATAGTGCCCCCTGTCGATTGCTTTTTGAAGTATAAGTGCACGTTGCGGTCGAGACAAATCCTCTGCAGCGATCGCCCCAACACCCTGCACTTCCGGGTAGTCCGCTAGCGAGACACGGTCCGCGAAACCGCGAAACTGTTCACCATTGACGACGGGCATATCTCGCTAACAACGTGCGCCTAAAAAAAAAAAAAAAAAAAAAAAACTTGTATAAACATGTTTAGGGTCGTCCTTTTTTATTAGGATATAGTAGTAGATTATTTTCCTGACTCCGATAACAATTTCCAGATACTTCGTCAACATTTTGATGCATGCAAAATGTTTTTATTGGTTGTATAAGAAATAATTAATTAAGACTGCTTAATATTTACTTCGCATGAGTTTTGCGAGAGCAAAGGACTGCCAATAAACACAGGCAAAAAGTTAGCGCGGTGTGAGCGTGGGTGATACCCTTCATCATGGAAAACAGCGCGAAAGAAACGACGAGGAAGTAGAAGAAACACACGGGACGTCCCCGTTCTTTTTTACGCGCTCTTTTCCATTATGGAATCCAACCAACCCACCCAAATACCCATTCTTCTAAGCCATACCCCTCGCTCCTTGGCGCTGTAAAGCGCAATATAACAGAACATAAAGGCCGTTGCCACTTCGGGTTAATATGCGATAACCAGTCTATTACTTTCCGACTCGAACGCATTTGTCCTTCAGTAATCGGGTCAGACACGTCAAAGTGTCGAGAGTGCCGATGGACGAACGGTGACGCATCGGTAATCGCTGCCTGCGAGAATATTCGCAGAGGGCTCTTGCAGGTATGACAGGGCGGCCATTATCGACAGTAAATGGAATAACTCAGAAATACAGAAATTAAGGGCCTCATGAGGAAGCGCGGCAAAACGGGCGTCCTCGAGCAACGACAGCCTACTAGAATAAACAAATTGTAGCAGTTGTAGCTGTAAATCATTTTCTTTAAATCTGTGCAGGAGGCACGCGAAGCCCTGACGATGGAGGCATCCGTACCGACAGTGCGCCGAAGATTTCACAACGCCGGGCTGGCAAACCGCATGGCTGCCCAAAAACCGCTCCACACCAAATCAAATTTGAAAAAAAAAACGGCTTCGGTCTTCCAAAGAGCACAAGTCATGGACGCGGGATGATTGCGTCAAAGTCGTGTTTTCCGACGACTCAACGTTCACGACCCCCGAGACGAACGACTCCGCGTGTTGCGGCCACTATGCTGCTGGTTTGACTAGCTTATTTTTTCATTCATCGTCATTGAGCAAAGACCTTAGAACCTCAAAAAACAGTTTACAGCTTCGAAGAGCCGTTTGTGCGCACGTTCGTCTCCAGTTGTTCAAACACCGTGAACGTCTTGGGAAAGACTCGGACTGCCCATCTTGGTTGAGGGCGGCTTTACCTCAGGCGATTATTGCAGAATCGTCGACCATGTCATGCTGCCTTACGTCCTGGGCGGCCCGTTTCTAGATAGAGACTTCGTGTTCCAACACGACCTGTCCGCAGTTCACACGTCCCGTAAAGGTCCGGTCCCTCTTGGAGGACCGCTGTGTCGCGACGCTGCCTTTCCCCCCAAAAGAGCCGACTTCAACATCATTGAACAGTTTTGGTGGCGCATAAAGGAAACTACTGCACGGTGTCCCGTACGCCGCGCAACTTCCAATGAATTGTGGCAACATGTCAGCCGTTAATGGGTACGACTTCAGGCGACCAGGACTTCATTACAGCGCTCTATGGCTCCCTGTCTGAAAGATAAGGGCTGTGGTCGCGGGAAAGGGGAGATGACACGATAATAATTTTTTTATTCAGCAACACTAATGTCAATGAACCCCATAAAATGACATCGAGCCGATTGGAAAAGCTTTACATTCATAGTTGCAACATTATATTTGCTCGAGGTGACCACTGCTGCGTATACTCTTGAGGCATGTGAGTAAATTTTAGTCACACGATTGGTTTCTTGTGTAAAACATTTCCCTCTCGGAATATTTTTTCAGTGTCCAGATTTCTTTTCTCACAAACTAAGTAACTTTAAAAAAATTGTTTGATATTTGAACAAAGTCAAAGTATAGTGTCATCTACTGTTTTCCCGAAGTTTCGTCAACATATGGGATAAAGAACAAAAAATAAAACATGTGGCTCAATTCTAAACGTCCAAATATCTGTGAACGCGTTCGTTTTTATTCGCGTTCCCAAACACGTACCTTTAGACTTCCAGTGGACGGCTTCGTTATTTAAACGAATAACGTCAAAACAATTGCAGGGCGCATTAGCGCGAGACCCTCACTAGACAGCTCGGCATTTCAAATATTGGGTGCATTTTGCTTAGTTGGAGACTAGGCCTCGTCGACGTGTGTCTGTCAGAGGGTGAAGCCAACTATTTTAGTATTAAAAAGGGGAAGCGCCCAAGAAATGGGCATTAAAACGGCGCCAAAGCATGAGCGAGAGCTATGCGCTAACTGCCAGCGAGACCGAAGCGCGTCCATTCTGGGGACCGAAAAGGGAGAAGATGTCCCCACCCATTGCCTCAACTATTCTCACAAAGCCTAGCTGCTCGACGGCGGAGCCATAGAGTGCCCGGTCACAGATTTGAATCGCGAGGATCTGGTAGCACAAAGCATTGGTAGGGAAACCTGGTGTTGAGCTCACAGCTTCCGTAGGGCCGAGGACCCGAAACCTGGTTTTCAAACCCGTCAAGAAAAGACGCGGTAGCGCTTAGAATGCGCGGACCACGAGTGGACATTCCATCGCTTGGGAGAAGTGTGTTTCGGCGTCTCGCCGAAGCGAAGCACGAGTTACTTGACTCTCTCTCTTCCGTTGTCTGCCGCTTGCTCCTTGCTAACGTTTTTGCCTGTGCGCATTGGTGGTCCTTTCCTCCACAAAACGCATTCGAAGTAAATGATAGGCAGTATGATGCATAGCAATTAAAGCCGTCGGCGAAGTATCGAAAATTGTTACCAAAGTCAAGGAAATAATCTAGCAAAACTTCCTAGCACATGGCCCGGAAGTGCTTAGTGGTGCGACGATCGCTAGAGACGATATGTATTGACCGCAAGGTGCACTTGTATTTCAAAGAGCTATCGACAGGAAGCACTGATATCACCGCGGGTCACGCGGAACGGTGTTACGGGATTAATTCTGTTCTACCTTGAGGGAAGGACTTACTCGGGACTCAGCTAAGGCGCCATCGCGCGCTTATTAGTTTATCAGTTTTAGACAGATATTCCTGCCTGAGCGGAGATACTGGCCCAAGCAAAGCCGAATATTCTGACCCTGTTAAAGTCTGAGATATGTGCCAATTTTTTACCAGCGAATTCGGTATTCACTCGTTTTGTATTTTAAATAGAAGACTCATGTCTAACTTTAATAATTGGTTATTTAGCAGCGCGGGTCCTGGCATACGGCAGAAATAACTATTACAGAACAATGCTGGATAGCTTGTTTCATACCTATGTGAGAATATTATCTTGGTATGACGCCGATGAACGGCGCTTCTTCTGCTAAACCCAAACTTTAAATGTTTAAAGACTTTTAGGACAGTCCGAGCCTCAAGTTGGGTCCACTTCTCAACATAGAATGTAATCTCCCGGAGCGCACGCAATGCCCCCACCCACCGCCGTCGTATTGCGTGGGACGGTGCGTAGCCGAAGACGCTAACATTAAGCAGAAATGCTGCTAGTGCAATGCCGCGTGACCGCGATCTACAAATAGTACATTCACAGGGGGTATTAAATTCGCAGCCGGAATTGCGTCTTGTGGAACAGCTCTATAGTAAGGCATATTTTTATAAATTCACTGGCTCGTGTGATGCAATTACACGTCAAATACATTGTTTAAGGCACTAGAGATGTATTTCTAGCAAAGAAAACGAAGGAGGACTACCACCAAACCAGGCAAAAGGATGTCTTGCAGTCACCAGGCTTATACTAAAAAGGATAAGATGATAGAAGTGGGCATCTTCAATGCTCAGGTTGCAGACAGCGTTGTCGTAACAATTGGTGAAGAAGAAACGACGAGCTTAAAAATCGATTTCCGGTCATATAAACTCACTTCGTGAAAAGTGATGAAGGCCACGGCGGATGGTAAAAGCAGGTCATCTTTCGTTATTAGACCTTGAACTTAATTTTCATTCATAGTGTTTGGTTCTTGTTACTTTGTCCTCCGGTGCTGCTATTATGTCGTAAACAAGATTCACTTGATCGAAAGAGCGAATACCGGATTTTAATAAATATTTTCAGGAATGCCACGGAAACCTGTAAGTAAAGATTTTTGAAGTATTTGGGAAACTTTTGCTTTGCTTCCTTACGTGTATGGAATGTGTTCACATATCAGATATGATTCAGGCAGTTGCGCTAAAGAGTTACCAAAATGCTTTTTGAAATCCTCGTTCTATGGTCATCAGTCAATCAACGAGCTCTAAGCATCCAAGAAAAAACGAAATTACATTCATTGTCGATCTGTTCCACTCGTCCAGCCGGGAACCCATTCCTCTCGAGTGGCTAACAGGTGCCGTCCGTCATTCGACCATATTTAGCAAGTTTCGGTAGCGACATGTGTCGTTCCGCGCTGACGAGAAATGTCGGGAAAATCTATAACTTTTTTACAGGAAATTTTGCCGCCATGAATGTAATTAAAGGTTTTTAGAATATTTAGAGCACGTAGATTGAGTTATGCCGGTAAATCGCCCAGATAGCTAAGAACTCTTGGACAACGTTTTGCAATTGTCTGGCGGTATTGGTTCTTGAGAAACCCGAATAAGCTAAAGTAGAGACAAATTTGTCTTTTTTGGCAAGTCTGGGTATTTTGGCCCATATTCACAAAAGAGGTGCCATACTTAGGCTTCACTTTTTTGTAGATCGATAGCCATCTGCATCTTTGGACCAAAACCACCAATCTAGTGCCACAGTTAGGCACTCTGTGGCACCAGATTTGGCTCTGTGGCAGTAGGTCCGGCTCTTTTCTAGCGTTTTAAAGGAAAAATCGACAAACAAGTGCCAAAGTTGTGATTCACTTTATGGTAGTTCGGCTGCTATCCGGCAGCTAAGATCCAAAGTAGCCAAACAAGCGCCAGAGCTAGGTTCACTGCCTGGGAGTTCGGCTCCCATCTGGCATCCTTGAGCCAAAATCGCCAAAAAAGTAAAGATGTTATGCCTTATAACCTTATAGTTCATCTGTGATCTGGCTTTTATGAGCTTAATCGCCACACAAGTGCGGCAGTGGGCTTTATTTTTTGATAGTTCGTTTGTCATCTGGCATTTCTGAGCTTAAAATGCCTCAGAAGTGCCAGAGCTAGGGTTCACTGTCTGAGGGCAAAGGTTAGCATCCGGCACCTTTGGACATCAATTCTCTACAAGATTCTAGAGTTTAGCAATGAGGGCAGGTCACGTAAGCTCTGGTTTATTTATGTTTGGAAATGGTAGACCAATACGCTATTGGTGTTATACAAAACGAAGCAAAATAAATTTTTAGTATCGGTATAGTGGCACGAAATATGATTCCAGCCAAATTTTTAGTCAAATTTAAGCCGCGTTGTACACTAATACAGGTTTAAAAATCAACGAGATGATCTTTTTGCGGGCGGCAAGCTGGTTAGCTCTTTTAGTCGAGGAAGACTGGCGCAGCACCTTTTACGCCAAGTGGCGGTAGAGCTGCGGTTGATTGGTTGTGCCACATACCGGAGCATCCCGGTTGCATCACATCACGGCCGTACGGTTGATGAAAAGTGTTAACATCTCTCTAGCTGACTGTTTCGGGTTTGCAATAGACGTCTAACACCAAACTTTGAGCCGTGATATTTATAAAACTACACACAACATGGAAAAAACATATATCTTGTAATTCAGGGACACTCAGACATGGGAAGTAATCTGATGCAAGTAATGTATTTTTGTAATCCGTTGCGTTTCAAGCAATTTTGTAATTGCCACGTTGCTTTCTTTAAAGTAATATGTAATGTAGATTCGTTAAAAAAATTGGTAGCGAATTACTTTAATTACCAGTTATTTTTTTAAAAAAATATGAACATGATACAGTAACTGGAGAAATACGACCTGAACATTCAGCAGTATAAATAGAGTGAGTTCAACAAAATAGAAAACATCATGAAGAGGAGAATAGTCAGAAAAGAAAACACGATTTTTTGTGACCGGTCACTAGAACAACTAAAAAAAACGGGCAATGCATCTACAAATATCAAGTAAGACAACGCCGATTGGGCTCTCCGCTGCCTTCCATTTTCGTTTTTTTTTCTTTTACACCGTTTTAACATTTCCAATTTCTTTGAAGTCTCCCGCCACCTGCACAAATGTCAGACGCGTGTCCGAACCCCCCCCCCCCTCCCCCCGATTCGCGGGCTCACAACTCGCGTAACAGACGATTCAGCTCCGCGAGAGGTGGTTTAATTCTCTTTGTCTTTTATGTGCGCAACTTTATTCTAGCACGCTGGTCATGTACAGCTGAAAGCGGTCGGCGCGAGGCTAAGAGCATCGTCTTGGAGGTTACGGACGATAATTCCTTTGGTTACTTGTCTTGGCATGGTGGTAGAGTCCACTCCTCACTTTACAGTGTAGGGAGGGGGCGGTGTGGCCATCTAAGGTGTGCTCACACAGAGAGATACAGAGAAAGAACGCGTAAAAGTGGTGTGATGCTCTATTGTATTCTGAGGGCCGATGGCCGCCATTACCCTCGCTTTCTATGCACCCCCCCCCTCCCTTGACCTTCGCGAATATTGGTACGAAAGGGAGAAACGATCAACGATCGATAACCCGTAGCCGCCACTTTTTCTCGGACTGCTCGAGTTTTCTGTCATGGAGTGTCCGTCGTCTCCATAGTCATCTCTTAATGAGATGTTCAAACTTCAGGGAATTGAAGAGAACGGAAACCTAGAGTTTCAGTGCATACTTTGCTTTCCAAAAAAACACACATTGTCCTCAGGAAGAACGACGAACTCTAATCTACGAAAACATATCAAGGTAAGCTGGGACACATGCATTCTGAAATGGCCATACATTGTAACGTTAGAACCAGAGTTTTTCTTTTTCTTGTGAAGAACGCGCGAAACACCGGAGTAAAAAGGGAGCTTCCGTTGATCGCTTCCTTACCTCCTAATCTCGTAGCAAAGGTAGCACGCTGCTACTGAGCACGCCCACCGCTAGCTTTGTCTGCACAATTCCAGGGATCATATCCGGAGGCCGTAAGCTAGCGGGTTGGCAGGTGTGGTTGCAACTTTCGATGCCTTTGCAGTTTACAGGTGAACGGAGTGCACCTACATTCTTTCTCTTAAATATACTGTTTTATTTTTACAAGGACTACCATAATACGGGAGTATGAGAACTGAAAAGTAGAGTTGAAAAATATTTATGAAAAATATCCGAATTATTTCTATTCTTTTCTTTGATAAAAAAGTAACTTCAAAGTTGCTTCTATACTTTTTTTTGTTTTGTTGAAAAAGTAGCGTGTAAGTGATTTGTAAAGCGACGAGTAAAATAATCCGTTGTTTTTCAGCGAAGGTACTTTATAACGGATATTCATTACATTTCAGGATCGCTAATTATTAATTGTAATCCATTACATTTTTGAAGTAACGAGCGCAAATCTGCGGACATTGCCTTTGCTAAAAACAATCGTAATGCCATATAAAGCAAAATATTGAGTTGCCGTTTAATCAAATACCATTCAAGTTTAATCCTGCTGGCAATATTTTATTTTATATTAGGTGTTTTGCTGCTGTTGTTTTTTTCCCAAAGGCTGACCGCATGTTTAGTCGCGGCTCAACCAAACAACTGTGATTTTTGTAAACTCAGATTGCGCCGGATATTTGTGCTTTGGCGTGGTACACACTCGAGTATACAAACGCGCCGTGATACTGGTTCGACGTTACGGCAACTGCTACCATCGAGCGAGCGCTGCGGGAGATTAATGTGAGCAGGTCTCCCCAGTACATGTCAATATTAGGCGACGCGTTGCAACAGTTAGCGGAGCTCTGTACGTATCTTGCATTGTGATTGACATCCGCAAAGCCTAGAATAACAAAAAGCAGAAGCGATCGTAACTTTGTTGTACAGCCCACTTCTCACTCAAGTGAATTGAGATGAATTATTGCAGGTGACTATAAAGGGTGTTTCACGAAAGGTGGACGAATTCGATATTGCGAAAACTACGCGTCGCACCAAAAACGGCTTGTGTAGTTTTGGTCCTGGGACAGAGACCTTTTAGAGAAAATTATTCAAATCCGAAATAATTATATTGTTAATTATTTTTTGCGTAATTAACTTTTTTAAATTTCGTGTTTAAGAGCGTAGTTTGAACTAGAAAATTGCTCAGCATCGTCAAAAAACACTAAATCAACAAATTGCAGAACGATAGACAGCACGCAAAAGCATTTTACGGCTTTCTGAAACACCGTGCAAATTCGACGGGTTTTTAAGTTTCTGGCTTGTTATCGGAGCGTATCTCGTCCCGGCGGCACCGCGCCCCATGGAGAGATAGTGCAACGAGCCTCTGCTGCTTCGCACGATGACAGCGCAGCAGAGGTTGGATGCACTATCTCTCCACCGGGCGCGGTGCTGCCGGGGCGGAGATGCGATCCGATAGCAAACCGAAATCTAAAAACCCGTCGAATTTGTACGGTTTTTTAGAAAGCCATAAATTGTTTCGCATGCCTTCCATCGTTCTGCAATTTGTTTATTTAGTGTTTCTCGATGACGCTGAGATATTTTCTAATTGAAACTATGACCTTGAACACAGTATTAAAAAAGTTAATTACGCAAAAAGAATTAACAATTCAATTTTCTGGACTTTAATAATTTTCCTAAATAGGCCCCTGGCCCAGGACCAAAAGACAAAGCCTTTTTTTGTTGCGCCACGTAGTTTTCGCAATATCGAATTTGTCCAACTTTCGTAAAACACCCTCTATATTTAGTCAATTCTAATTGTTGGGCGATTTGGTGCTGAAACTTTGACAACATGACAGCAGTTTTTGGCAGGGAAAAATGATTTCTTTATAGTTCAAATGAAACTTTTCACAGCATCAACCTCGGCCTCCCACAGTCTCCCCACCCCCTTCCCCTTCTAACCAAAGGCGACACTCAAAACCTTGACTATGAATCACTACCTGTCTTCTTTTTCCTAAAATGATATCAGTCAGTAAAGCAATCTAGAGGGAGCTTACCTGCATCGTCGATTTCCCTTCGACCTCGCCTTTTATTAAGCCTCCCTACCTGCTCTTGCATCTTTGTCTGGCTATAAGCGAGCGCGACGGCCACTTTCAAAAAGTCATAAGGGTGGAGCAAAATACGTGACCGCTCTACCGTAGGACGCGTTAGACAAAAACGCTTGTAAGTAAATATATTTGTCACGTGCCTCGCTCTGACGCGCTGATGGGTTCATACGGGCCGTAATCTGCCGTTTGCTAAGTTACGGCAATATGTAGGGGGCCGCGTAGTTTGGGTTTCGGAAATTCGCTCTTCAGTGTTCTCTAATTTAGTGCATTGCAGTCGTGGTCGTGGTGGTTTTTCGTCGAAAATACCCCAGATACGTCCGTGCCAACTTTTCTTGAGTGTTCGTATTCGTCGTCGGTATCTATGAAATTTTTCTGTTGTGTTTAGTAGGAGTCGCTTCGATAAGAAACTGCTCTTTGGCGACGGCAAGACTTCTGTTAAATGTGGGCAACATTCACCTGCCTCGGCTCCGCGTTTGTGTCGCTATGCGTTGCCCGAGTCGGATTAGGCATCTATCACGAATTACATGGTATAGTTGTTTTATTAGTGAGTCGCTGCAAGCATGCTTCTCGTGGTAGTCCCACTTCCTTTCAATCATCTCTTTCCTTTGTGTTTAATTTATGCGATTTGCTTGGCACCAAAACAGTGTTAACACAATCGATAAATTTGCATTGCGTTTTACACAGAAGTATAAGTTTTGTAAATCTGTTGACAATAAGGTGTGCCAATGATAGTGATTCAAAAAAGTTTCTGGGGAAATCAATAAACAAATTTGTTGACTGTGTATGCGATTGATGTAAAACAATTGATACGCAACGCCCTATACAACGACAACTTCAACGGCGTCCGGCCGATAAGGCGCAGACACATCGTAGAGCATTCTCACGATATTGCGCCAGTACTAGGACTGTCGCGAAACGATGGTACTCCAATACCTGCCGCATATTGAGCGGTGGTGCAAACTGGACTTTTGGCTAATATTGGAACCGAATTTCGGATGGTACTGGCACGACTCTGTTAAGTATTATCGAGCTTCTTCGGGACGTAAATGACGACTTCTGGCAATCGTGTTTTTAACGCTTATATAATTTAATGTTCACTAGAGCGCGTAAATGTGCTGTTTTGCGGCACAACAGAGAAATTACAAACTTCGGCAGGCCTTTGCGATTGATTTGGAAGTTTTAAAACGTATTTGCACTCCAGTGGCTACCCAGAATCCCCAAAAAGGATTTACTTTGCCAGTTATAACTCAAGTATGGCAGTTATTTTGGGATATCTGTGGGAACCAGAAAAAAGCCAAAATTTTTGCACGTTCAGAATCCCCAAATTAGGCTTCACTTTTCACCTATCGCTCAAGTACGGCACATACTTGTCACTCCTGCAGCGGACCAAATAAAAAGGCCAACATTTGACACGTCCCGAGTGCTCAAGTTAGGATTTTTTTTGGTAGAAACGACTAAAATATGGCACTTAATTTAGCACTCCTCTGACAAACGTGAGAAAAACCAAAATTGGCATCTTCAGATTCAAAAAAAAAAAAATTACTTTGCCAGATATGGCTTAAATATGGAACTGACTTTGTCACTGCTCTCGCGGAACAAAAAAAAAGCCAAACTTCGGCATGATCTAGGATTGCCGAACTATAGCTTTAGTTAGTAAACGTCTTTTGGCTCCGACAAGCTTCATAGAGCAAGAATCAAAATGGACCCTTACGTTCGCCAATTTTGCCCAGGCTGGGCGTCTCTCTGACGTGCTTTCTGTGCGAGAATCTTAACAAGCTCTTTAGTGCCGCTCTAAAACTGACTCACAGATTCGTTGCTACTGTGTTCAGAACACCCAAAACGGAACAAACGACAAGGGCATCGGAGTAACGTGACTCATGCTTGCTTCACGATGCTACCTCTTGCATCGTTTGCGTGTGTACAGAAAACACTTGACCAGGTGACCTTGTCAAGGCTGTCGCTTCGGTTGATGCAAATGCAACGGAAGAAAATGTGTGTACCACGTTGATTAAAGCTCCCAGAACGAGAGCAACGACCGAGTCACGGGAAATGTGTTCCATGTACAAAACGTGGCAAGAAATGAGAAAATCTAGAGGTAAGTTTGTTTCTGTTTTCCGAGGGTTAGTGCCATTCTTGTTTCTCTCGAATAAACCGACGCAATTGTGTTAACCGGACATAATTTGCAACTGTCATTACTTTTTGGGTGTTTTTCTGTTTTGTTTTTACTCGCCACATGTTGTAAAGCTTTGTTTCATCCCCACAGTAAAAGAGGAAACAAAACTTGTATAACGTGTGAGATAAGAACATAATATTGTTAAAGAGAATAATGTATTTTTCAAAGCAACATGTATGCCTTCTTCTGTTGATATGCAATTGGGTCAAACCCCTGGCGTCTTAAGTTAGAATACCATTATTAACAACCAAGCAAGAACACGCAGATGATATATCTCATATGTTGTTCGACTGGCTCGAAGGACGCACATAAGAATCCGGACCTATATTGGCGCAGACAACCGCCGTCCGCAAGGCCCGAAGTCAATTTATAAAACCACTAAGAATAAGTGTACACACTAGCAGTCGCTACAAAGAACAACAACGATAAAATATAGACAGAAATAATAGAAAGCTGAATCGCGAAGTTATTTCACCTTTGTGTTGTGCTCGCTCTTCGGATGAGATGAAATTGAGTGCAGCTTCTAGTGTGTTGTACTAAGCCATCAGAGGTAAAGCACAAACCGTTACAAAAATCGCCTTCAGCGAGCTGACATCTTGTCTCCTGAGTTGAGGATTGCATTCTAAGCGTGCGCAATAGCTTTTTTCTACAAATTATGAGTCACAATAGCTTAGTGGCTCTGAATCGTTCGCGTTAGTGATAACCACCGGAAAAGGTCTATGAGGAGAGAAAGTCGTCCTTGCGCAGAAGTTGAGGTGACGTCAGAACTATGCCAAGCTCTCATTCGTCTTTGATTTAAAGTATAGTGTGTAAACCTCAATTCAAAATGCCATGACGTCTACCCAGTATTTTTCTCAATCAGCCAACAAGAGCTCTGCGCTCTGATATCATCTCAACCCCTGCGCATAAAGCCTATGAACTTGCGTTCTGTATAGCTACGATTCTACTACGAAATTATACACCCGTAGTTGCCCGCCGCTATGTCCATCGAACAAAACAAAAACAAAACAATACGAAATAACGCGTAAAAGCAGCCGTAGTGCTAGCTTTGCGTACAAACCGTGCACAAAGCCGAAAAAGGGGATAAAGTCCTTACACCCCTTGTCACATATATGACGCCTCAAAACTTCACTTGCGCGTACAGCGCACTGACTCTGAACCGCCGATACCAACTTACACGGGGGCTTGATAACGGAGTTGTGCAACATATTGAAATTGCCAACGTAAGTGTGACTCCCTGCAAACTCAAGTAATCTGAATTTTCTTGGCCCTAACACAAAATCTCAGTGTTTCTTTTTCTGCTGTCGTTTATTTGTATTTTGGCTGCTTAATAAATGACATTTCAACGTCATCAAGCCTCTCGTAAAAGTTGGGGCATTTAGTTTGTCATCAGTACACTGTACGTTGAACTGAAGTCTCGGGTGTCGTATATGTAACAAGAGGTGTAAGGTCTATACCTTTTTTAGAGGTGTGCTCTAAGTACTAGAGCAAAAATCGCTCTCCAGAATCACACTTTGTGAAACCGGGTAATGTTCTTGTAAGGCTCAAAAATCTGTTGAAACATTATTTTTATTTATATTCCGTTTTACCTGATCTTGTACCACAGGGAAGGCTAGAAGCTCGAGCTCATCCCTTTGGCAGCTGCCCTTAATGCACGTGAGCTCGTGAGGACGAGATGCGCCAGAGAGCAAAAAGCTTTCGCTTGTAGACTTTCCTGCGCTACATCATAAGGTGAAATGGAGTACAGTATATGTTGAGTAATTACGTTCGCAAGCAGGTGATTCAGAACCCGCGCCTTCTGCGAAACGGGGCAGGGTTTTTTTTTTCCGTTATAAAGGCACAGCAATGTTGCGGCAACGCTCAATGCATTATTGTGTTTTCAGCCTTGGATTTCATAAAAGTGTAAAGGAAAAGCGATTGATTTTTTTTTTTTCATACGAACTTTTTGTGAATATGAGCTCTGATACATTGAAGTACGGCGGAGCAAAATGTGTCTTGGAGAGAAGGAACGACGACCACTTTTATCAACTTTATCCAGCAACTGCGCCGACCAGCCTTGTCGCGCGAGCTTTCGTGACGAATATTTTTCAGAATTGACTCCTCAGCTTGATTTTTCACTAAAATGACTCAAGAATAGTTGATATCATAATCTCAGCAGCCATTATTGAAGATCATAATTGCCGATTCACATATCCAATGCCAACAGGTCTTTATTTCGTGCATCCTCTCCAATCACAATCGATGGTAATTTTTTTTTATTTTGTGAAAATTCACTACATGATTGTGACAAATACGCCTCACGCAAACCCCCGCTTGGGCGCTTGTGATAGCAACATGGGATGCCCAGTATAGAATTGAATTTTCTTGCGATTAAGAAAGTTTATATTTACCTTAATGCAAAAATAATTCAGGAATTTCTAAGAGATCGACATCACTGCGCTCTCTAACCTCACATATATAAATCTAGAAATTAAAATAAAACAAGAAAATAAACTAACTCTGATCCGAGTCAGAAAATAAGAAGAATTTTAAAACATTTTGATTAAAAATATAGCCGCTTTCTTCGCTTAAGACAAAAATTTGTATACATTGTTGCGCTTCGTTGGAAGCAATTTAGTCATCTAAATTTTCCAAAAATCTTGTGAAACAAAAATTTAATGAGAAAATGGTTAGCTATGGATCTTTATCTCAAGGTCCCAACCTCTATAGACGTTCTGCAGCATCTGTACATAAAAACCGCCTATCCACTTGGTTTGTTTGCTTCACTTTATAATTATCAGAAAAACCCAGGTTATTCGCATATAATTTTTTGTCCTTTTCGCCAGAGTTGGCTTTTGTGGAAGCCAGAGAACATCCTTTTCAGTGGCTGAGTAGCTTGGTAGGGAAAGAGGAGATCAGCAATGACGGCTGTAATTTCGCGCGTGCGTAAAGCGTTTAATTTTATACTTGTCAACAGGTTCCGTTGGCTATACAGTCAAAGCTACGGGGGCTAACGCCTTAACGCCTCCTAAAGCAGTGCAGGCGCACTATTACTCTCGTCAGAAATAAAGTTCCAGAGCAGGCCTGTTGATCTCGAGCAGGTGGCTGGAGCGCACCAGAAAAGATAACACAATGTAATGCTAGCTGCACCCGCCACGCATACCAGCATAAAAGAAGTTCTAACCTGCGATTACGCACGAGCCATATTCGAATACTCGATTTTGTCAGAATCTGTCTTTTCGATATGCCATGCTGCCTACACAACTGGAAGAATAATAAAAAGCGGTTATGCAGCTCGCGACCTCAGCATGTCATCTAGAATTAGTTTCAGCTTTATTATATGCATTGGTTTCTTTCGTAGCTCCGTGAGTAGAACGTTTCACTATACGTGATAGGGAAGCAAAGCTACATGTAAACGTATGTTCCGCTGAACGATTCTCGCACTACACGTTCGTGCATAGTTAGCAGAAGATCTGAAAGCTCGGGGATCGCCCTTGTATCCTCTGTTAAGCTGATATTTATAATGAAGGGGAGTGTAAAGAAAATATATTTGGGAAGAGTAATGACGCATGGTCGAAATACGATCTTACAAATGTTCTTTTTGCTCGCCTGGGCGCTGCTGTAACCTTCAGAGCTATGGGCCTAAAGCACTAGTTTTAAGGGTGCCGCCGTGTTGATGATCGCGGCATCGACGACTCGGTCTAGCGGCATAAAGCATGAAATACCGGCTGGCTGTGGCAGAAAAGCTGTCTGGGTAGGCAAGGTGGGAACTTGGGTGGAAGTTAGCTAGGCCAGGTTGTGGAGGGCTACCATATTTGGCTGGAACTTCGTCAATTAAATCCGGCTGTCTAATGACACGCTACCAGCCATGCTTCCCCGAAAGAACGAGGACGAAGACGATGGGGTATTTTGATTGAGTTTCCGACAGGAAGAATACACGAGGAGTTTAATGGAGTTGATGGAGGTGTGCTCCAGGCATTCAAACGCTGCATCCTGAGTTATAGCACGTAGATTTTATCATGCCCTTTACACGCAAAGGAGGCGATAGCATTCCTGCAGCAATAATCTAATCAAGGCTCCAGTACCGAGTTGGAATCGGTCCGCTTGCCTTAGACGAAACTTAGTCAGTGTAGCCGAGATCATACACGTGATGATGAGCCTGATTAAAAGCTCCCGCGATTCACGCTCGCAATTGAATGTCTTGATAAAAATCTACCTCACGAGTCTATTTTAAACCCCACCACTGCAGCCAAACTCGCGTTGCAGCTCCTTGTACTCATCGCACATTTCCGATAGTGTTCTTATGCTAACCGAACATATTTTTGCACCCAACGACAAAGCAGTGGTATCCGGAAAAACGTAGATTTATGGAAATTGTAACAGGGGAAAAGGCAACACTCGAATCAAACTCAGGCGCGACGTTCGTCTCTAGCCCTTCCCACCCACCTAGCGGCCTAGCGGGAAAAGGAATAATGCACCGGGTAGATGTTGCCTCAGTGGAGAGCTGGTAAGAATTTATACAAAAAAATCAAAGAAGCCCTAACACGTTACGTCCCTTGGGCAGCTTTATGCGTCCCTTAGCGCATTCACAGCACGAACCGGTAGGAAGACGCAAAGTGTCGGGAACCCCTAGTTTAAAACAGCCTAATTCAACAGAAAGTAGTTTACGGGTAGAGCGCAAGAGTTGTGCAGAAGACTAAACGCTCCTTGATGCGTTCCATAATTTTGAGCTTACAGACGCACCGTTAACTTTTCTTTCGATCTTTCAATACCTCAGAATGGTAGTTTTAGAGAAGAGTCAAGAGTAAATAACTATTGTTATAGATAAAAAAAATACGCTTACCCATGAAGGAGCTTGTCACGAAGGGCAGTGATAAACGAGAAGCGTTTCTCAGACCGAGAATGTTGAGGGCAACGTAAGCTTATTCAAGCCGAGGATGACATAGATCTGCATGGTTTGATTTCTAACAAATCACAGCCCATATAAAACAAATAAGAAATGCTTGGAGTCTGAACGTAGCACAGTCGTATGGTAAGAACACAATTTACCTTAAACAGAACGGTCGGGCAAGTGGGGCAGAACTGGATGTGTGCTTTGGAGGGGCGATATTCGGAAGGAGTAACACGGCGGATTCCTCTTCTTCTCTTTTGGGAAAGGCGAGACAAGCGTAGTACTGCACAGTTGGTTACAATGTGCAAACTTCAGTAAATCGATTTAGAAAACATGACATTTTTGCGATACATATTCCAAGCGAAGATGCGAAATATCAGAGAGATTCACCCGTAGTTTATTTGGAGCCTGTTCCTGAGAGACGGCGCTGTTTTGTTCCGCAGAATAACTGCAGCAGGGCTACTTCCTCCCAGCTGCGTTGGCAGCTCGGGCGCTCGGGGTTGAATCGAGCAACGCAATATTTTCCGCAGTCGATTTATTTTTGGTGTTTAGATTATACAGCCGGAAACTTCGTCACCCCCGATGGGCATGTGGTGTCTCAGCTGTAGATGGGAGAGAAGGGGGATCGGTGGCCGAGTGGGCTAAAGCGCACACCAGTTCGACGCGCGTGGAGCGAAAGCTCGCGCTGCAGAACCCATGGATCCTGGCTCGAGGCCCCACCCTGCCCGCTTCGATCTGGATGAGCATCGTACCGGCGTGCGGTCGTGTATCACTACTGCGTGGTGCACGCTAAGGAACCCAGGCTAGCGGTTGTACTGCACTGGCTAAATTGCTCATCTACAGCGAGTGACTCGTCGGAACTTTAAATGGCTGACCAACTACACGCTCTATAAATATCCCCCCCAAAAAAACAACAACCCAATCTTCAGCTGTAGATGATGAATTTAGCTATTGCAGTAACACCGCTAACTTGTGGTCATTTACGTGCATCACGCGGTAGAGATCCACGACCAACGTTACTGGGACAACTCAGTTGACAAGCTTCGCATTAGCCGCGCTTCGGAAATGCAGCCCCCTCCGTTCGTGCCAGCGCGGTGGTGCTGTCGTCAGCACGCTCGGTCCGCGAAGGCAGGCCAAGCTCCGGGCAACCGCGCGACTGGGCAAGCACGCGACCACGATAGTCGGCAGCCATTTCCCCGAGCTGCTGCCTTGGTTATTCTAGTTCACTGTACCTTGGTGCCCAATGTCGAAGACTCCCAAAACTACGAAGGCCGGGTGGGTGTGAATTTACCTCAACAGCCCCGGGGAACGTTGTCTTAATCCGGACATTATCACACTGGCAACAGTCGTTGGTAATACATTTCGTGAACCAAGCCAGAGGAGCGGGTCGGGCGGGCTCCGGCACGAGCGCCGCTACGCGGCAGTGAATGGCAGCGCGTCACTTTTGTCTTCGGAGCCTGTCACCTTATCCGATCCAGTAACGTTGTACACGACTGCACACCACTACGATGTTCATCAAGCTGGAAACAGTCAGTGGTGTGTAATGACCACATAATACTATACTCCGTTTCACCTTATGTTGTACCGCAGGGAAGGCTAGAAGCGCGAGCTCATAGCGTTGGCAGTTGGCAGTTGCCCTTGATGCACGAGGCTTGTGCAGCCGAGATGCGCCCTAGAGCAAGGAGCTCGCGCTTGTAGCCTTCCCTGCGGTACATCATAAAGTGAAACAGAGTTTTTATAGGGTTCTGAAGCGCGAGCTTTCGCTCCCCGTGCTCTGAGACAAGGCCGGCTGTTTTCTTTTGTAGACGTCATCACTAGTGGATTCACCTAGCGCCCCTAGGTAGCCCGGACGAGCGCCATCGTCTGCAGCATCGTCTGCAACGTCCTCCTGCTAAAGTGGTTCTTAAAGCAGACAATGATCCTCACGACGAGTGTTCATTGCTGGAGCGGAGGATGAATTTAAGCGCTCACGCGAAGCGTCGAAAGCATGAGTGACAATGCCTAGCCACTGCTCTGCCAAACACTGCAAAGCTAATGACCACAGGTCACATAGCGCAGTACCATGTTTTTCCTTCACTGGTACATGAACCATAAAGGCAGCGGTGGTTGCAAGCCTTCCGAAGGAGAGTGTTGTGTCCCAACGCTCCGAAGAAGGCATAACCATCGTGATACATACAGTGGTACGGACACGAAATTTTAGCTAGTATTTTTTTCTTTAGCCAGATGCTACTTTGTGTCAGAACCTCTCAAACGCTAGTCCTACTACGTGTAAACAAAAGAAGCTTAATTTTCCAACAAATGAACTAATTTGCTAATACCACTTGATAGTTTGGAGGCCAATGTGGTTATGACGTTTAAAGTATACCGTCCCAGCGCAACTCACAAATATACAACCCAAATGTAGAGACGACTCGGGCTTGAAATGAATGAGAAACCATCAAGCAGGAGGCGTGGAATATGTCGCCTCTTGATCGTGAAAGTGTCAACGCAAACCACCGACCTGGGACCGCAAGGCCCTTTCACTTTCGAATATTAAAGTTTACGGCGTTAGCGACGACGATGAGCATGATTCGAAGCTAGCAGTGGACGTAAATCGTTCCGATACCGCCGGTAGCACGCCGATAACGATACTATTTAGTGTAGCGCAGAGGCAGGCGAAGCATCGGGTATCGTAAAGGGCATGCAGCGATCCATCTAGATGCTGCTCCTATTAGCGTCTCACAGCTGCTTCAACCGCTCCGAGGCGGTTGTAGAGCATACACGACAGTAACAGCTGCCAGAATGTGATCACGACATAGAATCATCCTCGTCTTGCTACGTGGAGGGTTGCCGTGGTAACCGCGCTGCTCGCGACGCCGGAAGCAACTGTTGCGAATCGTAGTTCATTGATCTCTCTATTCGTTCATTTGAAAAGTGGCAAAGGATGCTTGTGCGGTGCAGCACGGGCCTCCTGGAACAACGGTGCTGCTTCAGTCTGGTCGGACAATCCGCTAGCCAGGGATCTTATCGGGCGACTGGAGCTGCTCAGTCGCTAGGAAGCACTGCCAAGGCAGTGGTTTCGCACTGCCAGGATGGCGGCCGCTTCATGGGACGTACTGTACCGCCCTGGTACTTACGGACCTTCGCTCCTATGGAACAAAGTCCGATTACGCCGGCCGCGGCAGGACGATTGCCTCAGAGCAAACTGACTGCCCAGCTGCTCTATAGTGGGCGACTCGAAAGCCCGGCATCGCCGCTGTAGGACATTTCTCAATTCAGGAGGCTGTGGGTCGTCTCTTATGTGGCAAGGACCGCCCGATCAGGCCGACGGTCATCCTCGCTCCGGGCGATAGACACGCTGAGGAAGCGTTCTACCACAGGGCAGGCGGTTTCCAGAGTCTGTATGCCATAGGGACAGACGTCCGGGTAAAGGGTGTTCTTGCTGACAGGCTCAACGAGATCGTCCGGAAGTTTACTGGCATACCGAAGTCAATGGCCTTACTCTGGTGCAGCACGGCTCTATCCGTGCCAAAGAGGCCGTAGGCCAGCTCCGAACTTCCGCGTGTCCTCAGCCAGCCGACGTAGCCTGAAAGCGCCCGTAAAATCACGTCGATTCAATCGCTGTCTAGCAACACCGGTGCGACGGCTTCGATCTTCACATGGTGCTTTTAAGCGCACCGCGTACAGACGCTGTCGTTCGCAACTTCCACATGGTTTGCGCTCACCGGCGCCGAATCGCAGACTCGGAGTGGTCGTCGACGAATCGATTGAGTGACGAACACGCCGCGCGACGAGTGACGCAGCGAGTTCGTGTTCAATGCGCGAGCTGGGGCCGAAGCTGACGTCATTTCGGCCTTCGTGGGCATTGCAAAGCGTTAATTAGAACCATGTATGCGTGACGATAACGTCATAGCACGCCGAACAGTAATGAGCACCATGGGTAAGCTCCGGAAATATGAAAGACCACACTCGTGGAGACGCAGTTGTGTCCGTAGGTCGGTAGTTGCAAAGGCGGGCGCGCCTGCTGAGCGTCTAAGCCTGGCAGTATGTGCCGATGTACTGCTTCGAGGGCAGGACGTCTCACTCCGGGTCATCGAGCTAAACGCGCAACGCGCTTGTCGCAGAAAAAGAAGCCAGCAAGAGCACTGCGAGTCGAGCGTAGCCATTCCCGCGAAGCACGTTATATCGGGGCTACCAGGAACTGTGCCCCGTGCGGTCGCGCGCCTCATTTTACACCAGGTTGGGTCTCGCAGTTGCTTCTCGCTAAGAGCTGCTGCGATTATGCAGCAGTACCGAGGGCTGAAACAACGTTCCTACGACTACACGCAGCCGGCCATAACGTTTCGCTGCCACACGAAATTCAAACTTTCAAAGGACGCTAAACAAGTGGGAAAATTTTATTCTAGCTATATCGCAAAATCGGCGGTCAGTACAAAACACGGAGCGTCTGAAGGCCCTCGCTACAATTTTCGGTGATTATGCGGCTACCGTGAGGCTGAACAACTTTTCCAGGAGCCAACATGCGACGCATACATAGCGCAGCGGCTCTCACGGCATAGCTTCTGCCGCTCTGGTGCAGTTGTACTAAGGTCTTATCGATCCTCGATCGCATCCATGAACCCGAGCACTCACTACGGCGATGTGGCTGATGCTGTCGCACACACCTAACGTCCGACACGATCCTGCACAGCAAAGGTATAAAGTCACGCACGCGAATGTATCTTCTGGGGGGGGCGGGGCTGCAATCGCTTGCTCGCTTCAGGGGCTTGAAAAGCACCGAAATCGTTGACAGCAGCAGCATTACGACTACCGCGCGCCTAACAAACTCGAATGCCGCCATGCTCTAGGGCACTTTGCCAGTCATATCGGTGACATCACGCCTCTTGCCAGGTCACGTGGGCAATGGTCACTCGGTTGCTATCAGGAGCGCCGGGTGCCAGCTGAGCTCGTTGCTGTATCCCTGGCAATCGCGGTGAGGCGGCACCGGGAAACGCGTGGCGCTACTCTGGCAGCTACGCTGCCGTATCAGTGGCTCTGAGCGATTCTTTGCGGGCATCGCCTGTGATGCCCGTGCCTGTCGGCGATCGGGTGACTGACGAAGGACGTAGCAACACGCCTGAAGCAGAAGGAATCACGCACGCGAATGTATCTTTGGCAGGGCTACAATCGCTTGCGCTGCTTGAAAAGCACCGACAGAGAGCAAGCTTTCCAAATATAACTTTGCGTGCGTGGTTCATTTATGTTTTTGAGTGTGTGCGTTTATACTGCCTGAAGTTAGTCTGCCTCAACTGGCGATTTATTTCTCAGCTGTATACCAACAATATAGCCAGGGCAGTACAACCGCTAGCCTGGAGTCTTTAACGTGCACCACAGGGTAATATGTACACGACCACCCGCCGGTACGATGCTCATAAAGATCGAAAACTGGCAGGGGCGGAGAATGATTGTTTTCTTTGCTTGATACTTATTGGTGTTGGCTGTTTCTATTCGTCGCTCTATGGAGCTACGGCATAAAAAACAACCCTTTGCGTCTTTTTTTCTCTCTTTCAATGGCAGTAATCTTTAGGCTTCTTCTTGTGGATCTCATCTTATTTGTTAGCGGAAGTGGAGGTCCGGACAGAAATATTCCTTTAGTGAACGCGAGTGCAGAACATAAAAACAGGAGTCGCATGTAACGCTCAAGCGGCATGCAGCGCTTCTGGCAAGCTCAATGAACCCTTTCGAAAGGTTGACCTCTGTTTTCAGAGCTGTGGAATCCTGCTCAATTAGGATACAAACGTGAGCTCTTTGTGGTCGATTGCACTTCAGCTGCAGTAGTACTGGTGCAGCAGGGAGCTCAAGCCAAAGGTAAAAACAAGCCTGCGCTCGGAAGCATTTCTGATTATCACCCAAAGTTTCACATTCTCACGTTCAGCAATGTCGGTTGTTCCGCCATTGGGCAGTGGATCAGCCGACGTGCACCTAAGTCGAATATCGTCAAAACAAATATAACTAATATTGAGGACGCTTGTGACATCTTTATAAACGAAATACAAGTGGCGGCAAAAAAAGGCTATTGTTTTATTATTGCTGACAAGGTTGTTTTCAATTAAATAACTCCTCAAGGTGTCCACAACGTAAGTTCTTACTTTGAGATTATTAGGCTCAGATGGACGTCGTTCCTCAAGAAATCTGTTCTCACCTTTTTACCTTTAGATCCAGTTCACGTCCTCCTCTCAAACATTTCGCGCTCGATTAAAACTGCTGGCGTCCCCCTCTCAGAGTTTCAGCTTGACGCGATGAGTAATTTATTTACAAGAACCAAAAACAAAGGTTTTCTCAGAAAAATTGCAAAGTTCCTGCACTGCACGCTCTGATTTCTTCCATATAAGTAACTATAAGTAAATAATCAACATAAGATAGAACTGTTTGAAAGCGAAATAGATTTTTGCTTTCAAGCACTTATGTGACTGCTGACGCCAGCGCGAATTGCAGATTTAACTGAACTTCCACAGACTTCTTGTGAGAGGCCTGATAAGGCTCTGAAAGCAAGACTTTTGTTGATTCTTTTTTTTTTGGGGGGGGGGGGGGGGGGGTGGCTATGTTAGCTTGCGTTGTCAAATGCTAGCTACGTTACAATCGTGGCTCATAAGCACCTTAAGGTCGTGCAGGTTTGAACAGAGATGCTCTAAGATGTATTTGGAAATAAAACAAAAATACTTGAACACATTGCAAATACGGCTAAAGTACTTATTCCGATCAACACTTACTTGTGAAACATTATTTGAAATATATTCATTCTCTGTAGACCCGGTTTGGGTGGCGATTCGGATATGGAAAAACAGAAAAAAACATAAACTCTTAAATTAAAAAAAAATATAAAAAACTTACAATACGGCTTTTAAACCAACAAGCACGTACTTACTGTAAGATGCAAATTTTGACGTTAGCGTTTTGGCGTATGAATTTTTTTGTCTATATTTAACACTTTCCGTTTTACGGATTGGTAAAAAAGCCAGAAGGGTCTTCTATAGGTGGAAAATGCGTTTTCATAAAAAGTGAGGCGTACGTTTTTTTTCTTAATTCTGTTTGTTTTATTTACTTTTCTATATTGTAGGCAAAATTACATAAACATATAAATAACTTTGGTGTCTTTACAAATAACCTCGGGAGCTCACTATGTCACTGTCCGTTATAAACACCTCTTTCAAAGTGATCTTACAATATCACATTGGAATGAACCGATGCTACCCTATTTGTCTGGACTAAAGCCTTTGGATGTGGTTGCGACCGTCTTGGAAGTAGCGTCAAGTGCGCCAGTGCATGAGGCCCGTGTCTCGAGCGCACTTTGGAAGCAGTTGTTGGCGCAGCACTGAAATGAGCGGCCCTGGAAGCGAATGGCAGCGGAGCACCCGCTCCTGGACCGTGTCTTGCGCATTTCCACAACAATGGTTGGCGATGCTTGTAATCGGGAATTTTATCAAGAGAATAGACCTATTGGTAAATTAATCGTGCATCAAGGAGAATGCAGGGATTGGTGTTCCACCCACCACACACGCAAGCCTTCCCCGTATAAAAGATTTGAAGTAAATAACCTAAATAAAACGTTGACGAATGCGCGTGCAAGATGCGATTTGTTTCAGGCATTTGCTTTAGAAAAATTACCACTGCTGAGGCCAGCACGTGTGGAGCGGAGTATATCAATCCCTTCATTCTTCTTGATGCTTGGGTAATTTCAGCAATAGGTATATATAGTCTGCACTTGCCGGCAGCGCCTTCAACTTTTGGAATCTACGGGGATAGTAGACCTCCTCGATTGCAACACGGCTTTGTGTATCTGAGTGTTTTTTTTTTTTTTTTGCAAAAATGCAGATTGACATAAAGTGCCCAATTTTGCCACACCTGTTGCCAATGTTGTCAGCTGCTTTGCACTTGGCGCGCGATTGTGGACGAGTAGTAGAGCCTCGCCAGTTGCATAGACAGAGAACTCCTTGGTACTTTTGACTGGTGGGAAACGGTTGCTTCTTGTTGCTCTTGACTCGTCACGCTGAAGTGTGGACCTCGCCGACGGTCGCGTTTGACTGCGCTAGTGGTCGCAGTTTCTTTAGCTGCTGCTTCACTGTCTCTGATTTGCGCGCCATGGAGATGGCGGTTTTAATGTTAGGTCTGCGTTGAGCTGGAGTCTTTCACTCAACATGACGTTGTTGAGTTCCATAACGAGTTTATTTCTTATTAGTTGTTTTTCAAGTTCCTGTAGCCGCACGTTTCTGTCGATAATGTACCAGTCCTCGACCAAGTCGTCGGCAGTTTCGTTTGCACTTTGATTATGCCTGTAGAATTTCGCCCCTTCGTAGATAATGTTCGTACGCAGCAGGAAGTTTTTCGCGGACGCTCGCGCCACGGCAACGTAGTTAACGTTTTCAACGTCCGTCAGTTTCAGCAAGGTCATCACGTTTTCCGCCTCAGTATAGAGTTAAAATGATACGACTGCTGTACTATAGTTATGGAGATTTATGTCACTCTATTGATAAGACAGAGGTAGAATAGATCCTCTCGTGTAATCGACTGTTGTGTGAAGTGTGTGTTTAGTATATTTTGCAACTGGAGTAGCATTCAAACAGGAAAAAACAAACAGATACGACTGAATGAAAAGGGCGCATACAACACGGCCTGTAGTTTAACCCTTCTTTTCACATTGTCTCTGTGCAACCTAATGTTTACAATAATTATTGTACACATAATTCAAAGTCCAATATTATTTTTCCACGAGGGTTGTGTTAAAATAATCTTGTTCTTTTCGCTGCCAATACCGGCAACTTAGAGGTAGGTCGATATCACAACTTTCTCGATATATTCTCCCTGTAGCCGAATGCACTTGCACCATTGGTGCAGCAATTTTTTAGTGGCTTGCCGGTACCACCTATTAAAAGTGCGGCACACCTGCGCCTGGGCAGCTGCTTCCAATTTACCAATGGCTGCAAAATTGCGCGTCAGAAAAAAGTCGAATTGAATCAGGCCTAGGCTCAGTGTGGTGTCGCCTGCGTTCACGTGAAGCCGTAATTTGTCGTAGGCCCATGAGGTGATGTAATTTTTTCGACGCATCGAGCAACCCGCCGGACGTTTGGACTTGCTTGAGTACGACATAACTCCCCCCCCTCCTCCGCCATCGTGTAATTGATAAGCCAGAAAAAGCTGTCCAGGCGTGAGCGTAACGCATAGCTCAAAAGTGGCACCAGCAGGACACTACAGAGCTGCCAAACCTGTAGTGCAAGCGCATTCGGCTTCAAGGGGAATATATCGAGAAGGTTTAGATATCTACCCCCCACTAAATTGCCGGTATTGGCACCAAGAGAAATGAGTGGAAATGTTTATGGACCCCATGTCCGTATTTAACCTTTATAATTAAGGATGCCTAATGAAATTTAAGGTCGATGACAAGTGTATTTTTATATCATCGTCGAGGTGTTTTTTTTGTTTTTTTTTATAAAGGATGTCACCGCTCTAGTTTCTGTAAGAAGTTTTTTCTTTTTAGAGCGCAGCTCTTAGGCGCCCGTTTCCGGCTTAAGCGTCGTCGGCGTCGTCGTCGCCGTAGCCGTCGCCGTCGGCGTAACCGCGCGGTGTATTATGGAAAATGTCCGATAATGCACCGCGCGGGGAGGAGGAAGGGGAGGGGACGAGGAGATAAAGGAGGAAAAAAAGAAAGTGGAGGAGAGAGAGAGAGGAGGAGGAGGGTAGGAAGGGGAGCAGGAGGAGGGGAGCACGAGGACGAGGGTGAGAAGGAGGAGGAAGAGGAGGGAGGAGGAGTGGCAGGGAGGATGAGGAGGTGAGGAGTAGCAAGGAGAGGTAAACCATCCCCTCAGTACCCTTCCTCCTCCTTCTCAAGAGCTGCGCTCTAATTCCGTGTTACAGGGTGTTGCAAACACCTTTCATTTTTATAGTCTGTCTTATATTTGAGGTGCATCGGATGTTTGATTTGTATTGTTTATAAGACAAAAATTAAAAAAAATGTTATATATGTTTTTTTATATTACTCGCAAATGTCTAATTAATAATAACAATACTAATAATTTCAATCATAGAAATATTAATAATTACATTTATTGAGGAGAGATTGGCATTTCCAACGCACAACGCAGGTTCATCAAAGCCAGCAAGGGCTTGCATGACTAAACCAAAGCCGCAGTGGAATCAGTAGCAGTAGAGCGTCATAAAAAAGTCAGGTGTCAAAAAAAGTTCAGTAGATAAGGGGGCTGCTCTAGTCCAAGCAATTGGCTCACAATAAAAAAAATACAGAAATAAACAAAATCACTAATTAAAACGAAACACAGACACACATAATTCGGACAGTGACATGCTACGACGCGTAAAAGAAAAAAAGATCGTCCAGTAAACAAAGCACTTTTGACTAAGTCTTAGGCGTGACTCCTTAGCCAAAGGCTGCCGAAATTGATTAGAATCGAGATGTCCAAACCAGGTAGAAAACAATCAAAACAGAAAACCGTAAGCACTCATGGGGAGAGGAACTTGTGCTGATAGAGTCGTGCAGCAGTTCGTACTAACGTCTGGGGCTCACAGAAGTACTCATATTAACAACAAAATAACAAAAAAACAAACAATCGAGATCACGAAAAGTCATTGCAAGTCTTGAATGCAAAAAAAAAAAAAATGGAAGCACAGAAAAGTAAAGGCTATACGTCTTACTACTCCAGTAAGTAGAAAAATAACAATATTATTAATAGTAATAAATAAAAACATTCACTCAGTTTCTAGCGAGACACTTCCTTTCAATTACAGTGTCGCTTTTTTATAATTTTTAGCCGGTTGGTGTCTTGAAGATAACGAATCCAAATTGGTTCAATAATCAGTTGGGGCTGTACGGACTATTTCTCTGGATCGTTTCCGGGCAATTAAATAAAACGTTTATTGTCGTGTTTTATTTTTCTATCTTTTGCGCAGGAGCGCTAGAAAATAAACACGTTTTGTGTTTTAAAAGTAGCTCAAGGTGCGTCGATGCACGAGGCACGTGCATTGTGCAGCCAATGGGAAGATCATGGCGGCACAGCGCAGCACTCAGGTAGATTTCAGCCGCCATGTTCTTCCCAGAAGTGGCGGGCGGCGCGTGTCTCGAGCATTTACGCACCAATAAATGGCGCCACGTTTCCCAGAAAAGAGGGGCTTTGCTTGAAAAACATGTAGCTTCATAAGCTCTAAGCACTGACCCTTCTACGACGGCTGTTCGTTTACCTCTTTCGTGAGCACGTGTTGTCGGCATTAACGAAACCACATACGATTGTAATGATTGCACACAAAGAGAAAAGCCGCCGCCATTCTTCTGATTGTGCAGACACTCCGTGCAATAACAAGCTTGTTAAAGCTACG
>JAZHYW010032495.1:0-26567 GCA_037355805.1 Ixodes ricinus | reverse complement strand
TTTGTGGGCCTTAAGCTTGACTCGTTTTCTGAAAGTTCTAGCTCCATTTTACATAACACAATATAATTCGAGCCACAATTTCCTTTCTTGTGAGATTTACCTATACTAATTTCTACAAAATCTTGACCAAGCCACAGTTTATTTGTGCTCAAAAATCATGCTTCTAGAATAGTCATGCGGGTAATGGGAGGCTAGCTTGATCACCAATGCTTCACCACTTTAAAGAGAGGATGAAAGAATGTAAAATATAAACCACATCTGGTGATTTTAGGCTTCATAAGAAATGGGCCATAAAAGAGAATGGCTGTAAAACGAAAACAAAGTAGAATATCTCTCTAGTTGCATGCAGCATTAGTAAAAGTACAGGGTCGAAAGCGTTACCGAAGCAGTTGGAAAAGAGGAACCCCCGCTTACCCAGATCCTCTTTTGTGTACCCCAGGCACCACTTCTGACTCCTTTGGAGACAAAAGTGGCGCAAAATTCGCATGAAAGTGGCTTTCCTCCTTTCTCTCACCCGTGGCTTCCACAGCACTACACGCAACTAGTGAGATAGAGAATAGTTGCAGAATTCTCGTTAATAAAATTTGGAACACGATTTACCTTGCATTGGGAACAAAGGCTCGATCCTTCCCAGCAACCAACTGTGCGCGCTTTTCGAGACATACAGTGCAATCCACTTATAAGGATACTGAAAAAACCCGAAAATTCAAACATTATAACTGATTATCGTTGTACCTGGAGAGGAAACTGCTCGTTATAAGCGGTATGGTTATAAGTGGATTGCACTGTATCACATCACAATTGTTTGGCACAGCAAATTCTAAAATAAACTTTAAGTGCATCAGGTGCATCATCATTTCCTGCATTACAATTCCTGGAGAACCCTTCCACTACTTTTTAACTGTGCAGGGATGCTGCAAATAACCACATTTTTCCATCTGGCAATGTGGGGCCCTTGGGTGTCAGGACCTCAAACCCAGCCCGACCCAAGCCTGAATAAGGTTCTCATAAATTGGCAAGAGCACACCCAAGCCTGCGCACAGATCCCCACTGCAGTAGTGATAGCGGCTTGGCTTCGCCTGCTACTTCTCCCAAGTGTAGCGTGCTTAACACTGTCTTGCACATCTAGTAAACAAGTGAGGCATACTTTGCACATTGTGCCTGCTCCTCCAGGAGCACTAAACAATTGTTCTGTCTGGTCTCTGTTGTACAACCTGGACTTTGACCAATTTACGTCTTTAGTTTCAGACAGTCGTCGCTGTACATGTACGGCGGCGATTACGCATTTGAAAGTGCCTGCCTAATTGCGAAACTGCATGCACTGCGGGAGGTGTTGCTCTTTTGGCGTACTATAAATGTTATATGTTTGGCAAACTATAAACATTATATTCGCATGGTGTTTCACTTTGCTGGGACCATTTATAGTTTTGAAATTGGATGGTTGCTTTGCATGTCGGGCTGCTTTGGCAATAGCGGAAATTGGAGTGCAGGCTCTTCCAGTTCGGAATCTCGAACCACCCGAACGTTACGGAAGCGGACGCGCCAAAATGAAACCAAATGGAAGAAAGGCGACGTTTCGCCATCAATATTTGAATTCGATGCTTCTAAGCCTCAACAGCTTGCAAGCACTGCAAGTGCTCTTGTAAGATAATTAAGAAAAAAACCTGCGCATTAACTCTTTCTTTCAAAGTGTTAATAGGAGAGTATTTTTGAACAGCAAGTCCACAGGTACTCGGACATTGTAATAAAATTTACATTTATTATCTGACTACCACATTGGTGCAATGCAATTTTGGAATGTAATCTCTTAAACATACATATGTGTTTTTGGTAAAAAATTGAACAAAAACAGGTTCAAGAAATATTAAAAATAGAGTTCCTTTGGTGCGTGGTACACATGCACATAAATGCACTTTAAAAAGGGGGCACGTGGAGCGGTTCAAGCCTTCATGACGATGAGGTTGTTCATAAGGTCAAAGCTGTTCCCATCGGGCTGCAGTTTGTATTCCTTTCCGGAGGCCACAGCGACCAAGTACCCATAGTCGTCCAGGCCTTTGATTAGTGCTTTGGAACCAAAAGTTTGAAGGGTGACCACTTGACCCCTGGAAGAGATGTATAATGGGTATGCTGCAGAAGACATACATAAAGTCAAGCACCTGACACATTCTTTATGGTACGCAATAGGAGTAAAAGTGACGATCGCGTGGGCGAGAGCAGTCTTGAGATTCATCCAGTGCCACCCCGCTCGTGAGCGGACAAGAGTGCAAGTGCAGTTGTGGTGCTGGTGTCGACCACTTTCGCCAGTGGGGCAGAGCGGGCGAGTGTTACACCTCTCTCCTCTAGCTCACCGTACCCAATGACGGAAGCGGCATTTTAATTTTTGTAGGAGATTTTGTAGCAATAAAAATAATGGTTTAAATAATGGTTATTTTGTAGCAATCAAAATAATGGTTTAAATAATGGTTATTTTGTAGCAATCAAAATAATGGCTCCACAGATGCCTTTGGAGCAGACGTCAACATCTGTTTGCATTTCAAAACTAAACAATGATTGCATCACTAAGTGGAACACACAGCCTTGTTTTTAGAAACAAGGCTCAGGTCCGAAGTAGGTTCCGTTTGCAATTTGTATTTAAAAAGAAAAGTAAAATGAAGCATGGTGCAACACTTCAGTTGAGATAAAGCCTCTCCCGCTCTCTTTTACACGATAGATTATTTAGTCTGGTAACATTCTCGTAAAATGCTAGCAAAAACTAGCGTATTCGCTAAGGCGTCTATTAATAAAGTAAGTCCTCCCAAGTTCTCTGAACCTATCGAACAGCAAAAACGACCACCCAAAAATATTTTGAAAGCCTACAGTTGCACTTTAAGGGGATACACCCTGGAAGGGTCAACTTTTGAACCCTTGGCTTAAAATTAATGAAATTTACAGGGTAGGCTGGTGGTCATGCTAGAGGGTGCATGACAAACTTTCAGGTCTGTCGGTTAAGTGGGAAGGAAATTAGGGCAGCTCTATCAGCAACACTCCTACATTGTTTAGTTAATCTATCGTCGGGAAAACTATCACAATATTCAAGATTTTTATTCGCTAGATATGTAGCAGAATGCCTAGGAGGTGCGCCTATGGAAAGTTTTTTGTATAAAGTCATTGATTTCTATCAATTTTCTCTTCTGCAAAATTGGTCAACTTTTTGGTCTTCTGTGTCTCCGACAAAATGTCAACATTTTTTATGAAAGACATCCGTAAAGTGACAAAACTCCATAGGCGCATTCTTTATTAAATTTTAGTCAGGAAAAGTGAAGAACGAGCCTTCCCTGTATTGCCATCATCAAACGATATATCGACTAAAATGGAATTTATACCAAAAAGTGGAACGGAGAAAAATGTGTTCAAAGCGCTCCAAACCCTACCTTTTCTTTAGCTTCGGTGGACAGAAAATAATTTATAGAAAATTAACTATGCAGTGTAAACTAGTAAATATTTCTGGGAATACTATCTGGATGTAGATGGATGTAAATATGTAATTTTTCAAAATCAATGTTTTTTGTAGAATTTTTTTTTTTCTCTGGGTAGTGTCCCCCTTAACTCCTTAACTGCCCTCTTTTTTTTTGTTTTTGGAAAGTAAACCTAAAAGTGCCATATTTTTTTTTATTTAAAAGTTTTATTCCTCGAGTACTACAGATAAAATTTCAAAAGTTTATTACAAAAATCAGCGTGGCAGCAAAAACAATGCACTGAATGCTGCCATCTATGATCAGCGCCGCAAACTACTCTGGACCAGCCTAGCTCGTCTGTGGAATTGAGGGCTACCGGAAAGCCACTGGACGAGCTGAGCCTCGTCCATGGTATTTTTAGCCAAAAAGTGGCCGACGAGCTCAGCTTGTCCAAGGCACTTAAAGGGTTAAAAAGTAGCACCGTGCATTGAAGCGGCGTTGGAAACCGGAGTCGAGTCGAACTTCACTGCAGTATCGAGTTCACTACTGCGGGTGAACTACCTTGACTACAGTCTTTATTCGCATATAGACCCGAAGTTTCTTTTTTCTTCCCTTTCTAGGCACAGCCAACTAAAATTAGGAGGTCAGTACCAGTCAAGTCCAAAACAGGTTGACCTGTAATGACCAGTGAGCATAATTTTCGAGTCATCTGAGCAACCCACGTGCTACCCCGTGTCAGCCGCTGCTCCTAGCACTCGGAGGCAAAGCGGTCAAGCTCATAGCATGCGTGCACTGGTGAGAGGCAGTTAAAGTACGACGTAAGCGGTGCAAGTAGTTATAGTAGTGACATTGTAGCCAGACATGGAGGCATGTGCCAGACAGACTTATGCGGTAGGTACTCATCACAACTAATCAAATTACTTATAGCGTATAACTTCTTGGAGTAATCTGTAATTATTTGAATACATGTACTGGGAATAATAATCTGATTACTTTTGGAATCATGTATTACACCTGAGACTGCGGTGGATGAAATCGGAAGAACTTTCAGTAGAAGGAACTAGATCACAGAGAACTACTGAAAGTTCTTCCGATTTCATCCATCGCAGTCTCAGGTGTAATACAACATGATTAGCTACCACCAGCTCGCCTGCACTCTCACCGTCTTTTTACTTTTGAAGTACAGAAATTACTTCTAACCATTATTTTTCTTCCCTCTCCTTTCTAATTGTGCTCTCTGTCTGTAAAAGTTTGCTACCAAGGAATTCTGCCACCAAGTCTTTGACAGAAGGATGGTTTACCAAAATTGATGGATTTAGAAAAGTAGTTTATAAACTATATATATAATTTGGTGATTCAAATACATAAATATTGAACATTCAGAAACGCCAACCATTTTCAAACCGGCAGAGAAAATCTACCGGTATGGAAAGCTTGAGTAATGGATAAGTAACGTGTTATGTATTCCAAGTAATCTAATTTAAGAGTAATTGTAATTGATTACTTTTTTAATTATGTCAATGATGAAAGTGGCATTTGGCCCTTTGTAGCAGGTTCTGTAGCAGCCAAAAATATTGATTTGGAGCAGCCACTGACGCTTCTGGAGTAGATGCCAACATCTGTTAAAGTACATTGCTGAAAATTAAAGAAGTGACTGCATTGCTAGATGAGTTCATCTTTGATAATGATTGAGGGTTCCTCTTTGATCCTGGAGCATATTACTTATTACCTTTTGTTATAAGAATAGATAAGGCACAAAGGTATAGTTTATATAGCCTGTATGAAGAAGTTCTGTAAAATGCCCACAAAAACCAGCTCTTCCATCAATCGAAAATGCATCCCCCAAGTTTCATGAACCTACCAACTCAAGACTTTAATATAATGAGCTACCAAAACAACCACCCCCAAAATATTATGCAAACCTAAACTTGTGCAAGTGACACTGTCTTTAGTGGCGTTGGAACCAGAGTGAAGTCGAAGTTCGCCGTTCTTTCGAATCGACAGCTGCATGCGAACAACCTTGAGTACCGTTGTATTCAAATATAGACCCACATTTCTTTTTCTCGGCGCATGATTTTTAGTATTGAAGATCAACCTACCACCAAGACAAAAATGTAGACCAGAATAGTACTGAGCATAATTACTGAGCCTATCGCATTAACTCCATGTCAACCGCTGCACCTAGCGCTCTGGTGCAATGCGGTGAAGCTCTGACGCGCACGGCTTGGTGAGAGGTGACACGGGGGCATGCGGCCGACGTGAATAAGTAATCTCATCAGGAGTACAAGACCTTGGTCCTCTCACAGTAGCTGCCATCCTACAATTTGGCAATGTTTTCTCGCAACTTTTAGCTTCTCACTGGAAATTTAGACGATGTCAGCGATCAATCTGCCAGCTGCATCAACCAACCAGCGCGGTTGACGAGCAATTACCAAGCCAATAGGACGCAACCTAGCGCGAGCGCCGACATCAAGGCATTCGCCCATTTTCCTGTGCATGGTCTTTCATCGACTAAACAAATCAGGTACAGCGAATGTCCCGTGACTTGTGCTTTTAGTAAGTGTTTGTGGTTATATGTGTCTCGAGCCTTCGACTGTACTCTGACCCAAGATAAAACAAACTATACGGTGAGTAGAAACATTCTGAAATACATATTTGTACCATTTTCTTTTCCTCTTAATTCTCTAAATATTCAAGTCAGACCAAAATTTTTTTTTCTTGCTTTGTTTATTTTGGTGCAGGTGTGGCGCAATTCTTAGCAAAAAACGGCGCAAGATATAGCAGACTTTTGTTCATGGCATATTGTGGCACAAATACGTAAAGGACGAGCATGTTGTTCACGGTACTGAATATGAGCAAGGGATGAAGGGACGGAAAACAACAGTTGCTGTTTGTCGTTGTCCGTCCCTTCATCCCTTTGGCACAAATGGTGCAGCATTTCTATCATTGCATACTTGCTTCTCATGGACAATTAGCACTATTAAACGGCTTTACTCCATTTCAAGCTGAAGCTAAAAGCATGAGCCTGCTGCTTTGGACAATGCATCTACTGCAAAAGCACACATGCATGGCAGGCTTGCTCAAAGCAGAGGGTTCACTCTTGTCACTTTGGCCATTTTTCTGCTTAACGGTGAAATAAAGCTTGGCATTCACCTGCGGCTGGGACTACACGCAGAATTTAACTAGGGATTTCAAATAATACTCCTAGTTGTAGGGCACCATAGTCTTTAAAATGCTTTTAGTTTGCCTTACCCATGTAGCCAATACCGATAGTAGTCCTGAAGAATCATATTGGCTACCACCACCCTGAAAAGTGGCCACTAGGAATTCCAATCGCTGAGGCCTTAAGCGATCACTTCCTCCGATGTTAGGGGTCTGGGACATTCCTGCCTGCATTCTCGACTTCCACTTTGCAATGTCGTTGATGCACAGCGTGGGCTGGCTGTTGGAGACGTTCATGCCACAACCTGGGTGACAGAGTTTCTTGTGAGTGCTAGGAGACAGCGTGTATATAGATTTTTATCCAAAAGGTTCAGTTCCCAATGAAGAGCAAACAAGTTTTTATACACAACAGCCAACACTTCTAAAGTATGAACAGATACAGTCAGTGTTGGGAAGTTACTTTAAGTACATTGTACTTAAAATACTACTTTAAGTAGAGTTCAGAAAACTTGTACTTTACTTGAAGCACCAGTACTCCTGCAACATGAAAGACCCACTGGGAGCGCATGGTCGAGATGGTGGTGAGCGGGGACGCTGTACGCGTGCCTCGGGCAATTCCATCTCTGCCTCGAGGGAGGACACTCACTCGGTGCTCAACCGGGCTCAGAAGACGCCCATAGGCCATCAATCACCGGTGATAGATGGTTTCCAAGCACCGTCAAGAAATTAAGTTTAGTGCGGAGAATCATATTCCACAATCTACGTGGATAACACGAAGAACGCTAGTTTCGGTTCTAAGGTAGGTTTAAGCTTTATCACTGAGGTGGTTGGCTGTCAAAACTAGTCCTAGGGAATGGTGGTTGCACTTGCCTAACATGGCCAACTGCTTGCATCAGTCTTTGTAACAAAGATGGCATTATTTACATAGTTAAACTGTATTGTGACATATTTTTTAGACTTCAAGAGCTCTGGGACACTTAAAATTATGTTATAGGCATCACTCAACAGATGGTTGTCGGTAAGCATCACTTAATTTCAAAGGCTGTCCTGAGCCGGCGTGCACGTTTTATCTTCCCAGCAAGGCGCACAAAATTTCTAAATACGAGGGAACTGCAATCAAGGCTGAATGACAAAACCAAGGTAGAACACAAAGCGCATTCTGCTGGGGATGCGAGGTGTGATTATCTGTGCTTCACCAATATGCATTCCTCTGTTGAAAAGCACACATTACACAAGCTAACTCTCCGACGAGACCAAAAATAGACAATGTTAGTTAGAGTACACTAACTTTCCAGAAGTAACAGCCGTGGGCGTGGAGCACATTTTCTATATCCTGATATTTTTTTATTTGTCGTTTAATTTGACATAGCTGCTAGAAGTTTCAGGCGTTTATACGCCTTCCACACATGCATTGCATTTTCAAGAAATAAAATTTTAAAATCTTTTACCGATATTATCAAGGTGTCTAGCGACCGGAAAACCCGGGAATTGTCAGGGAAATTTTAATTACCGGAAAAAATCAGAGAATTGTCAGGGATATTGTCAAAAAGCGGGCCCAGTCAGGAAAATGAGCCGGAAATGCCATTGAGTACCCTGAGCAAAGGCTTGAGGACTGGGGGCAGAAAAATAGGCAATAATCCCTGCGTAGAGCAGAGTCGGGCCCTGCTCACCTGACGTAGAGTGTGCTACCCGATGCAAAGGGAACAGCCGACAAATCTAGTCGAGCCTTGGATTGGATTGATGGGACGACATTACGACTTATCCAGATTAGAGCTACTAGATTTAAAACAAATGGGAAAGCCGCAGACCCCAATATAATCCAAGCATTAAGCCAAAGTATTTGAAAGTGTGCATCTGGCGGCCATGGACATGCACCATGCTGCCATTCGGTTATTGACGTGTGTGGTTGAGCGTCGTGTTTCAGTGTGTTTCGGGAAGTGGCCTCTTCACTGACAATGACGGCAGCAAGAAAGTGCTCGTTTAATTCGGACTGGACGAACCCGAATATTTTGGAATATGAGAGTTGGATTAAGCCCGTGCAAAATGATGCTCACAGTGCTCAATGCTCAATGCCTTGTGTTGTAATGGTCTAATATTTCACTGCCTCTACAGTGGTCAGGGAATTTCACCTGAAATTGTCAGGAAAACCTGGAAATGTCAGGAAATTTCAAAATAATAATTTGCTAGACACCCTGATTATATTAACCTCTGTTTCTTTTAAGGGGATGGTAGAGTAAACGTGGTCATCTTGGTTTTGTTTTGTATCTCAAGAACTACTGCATGTTTTAGTGTGAAATTTTATGTATTAAATGGATACACCTTTGGGATTTACTTTCTGTTGCTTTTTTACTGAAGCGTTTTTATTTGATTAGTAACAGAGTGTCAAATCTTAAGCTGAGTTCCAGTTTTAATGTACCTTTTGTAAACATGAAAATATAGAATACTCATTTGAGCACGATATCTTCTACATGTTACTAGCTTTAAACTGAACCTAAAGAAAAAAAATTTGAGCAAGCAGCATGCAGAAAAAAATATTGTTCTTTCTAGTCATGAGCCATTAGAGGGAAACTTTTATATTTTAATCTTTTTTAATGTCACAATGTAGTGAATTCTTAAAACGTTTAGGTTCAAACTGTTGACAAGATATTTTACTATAAGCTATAAAAGTTTAAGTGTAATCGGATAAGTAGTTTCTTAGTAAAGGTACATCAAATTTCCAAAAATTGGAAAAATGTTATTTTTACAAAAAAAAAAAAAAGATTTTATGTCTTTCCACAATGGTAAATGGGCAGGGAGGCGCAGATTTTGACGCCATATTAAAGTGGCTTGGAACGCTCCTTCGCTCTTGCCACTTGCTGGTTTTGTTCCTCAGACTGCATATGTGTTTTTAATAACAAAAACTGAAAAATCGTTTTTTCTGCTGGTTTACCCTACCATCCGGCCCTGCATGGACTTTTTACTGGTTTTCAATTTGCACCGAACCTGAGCGCACTGGGCGTAGTAACTTAATGAAACTTTTCTTGAATATCGCTTTATTTTAAAAGTTACAGTCTAAGCTCGTTATAAGAAACCTTGATTTTGACCAAGATTTCGGTCTGTTGTAAAAGGAGTATATTGTATGCAGATATGAAGTTGAGTCAAGTACTTTTTAAAGTACTTTACCTAACACTGAATATAGTAATTTAGAACACTGATCACTCCTAGGAAGTCCTACCTGTGCCTAAATGCTTCCAGCAAAATGAGACAATGCTTGCGGAATGTATCACCAACTTCTAGGTGAGTACAAGGAAATGGTGAGACAATTCTGATGTGCCTACATGGAGTACTTCAGGCTTGAAACTGAATCAAAGCATGTTTCCTTTGGCTATCTTACAATGGGTGCATTATACTCAAGAGTCCAACCCCACCTACTCTGGGGATGGCAACCTACAATCACTGTCACCAGGGCTAGTCCTGACCACACATTTCCTGCCCCAGCAGCCTAGAGGTAGGTATCTCACTTAGAAAAATAGTTCCATGAAGGCTATACTTTACATAACCAGATGAGACTGATCATCAAAGCTACATGGCTCGTGAAACTTTAAAAACTGGTTCACACATTTGCGTTTCACTGTGACTGTCTGCATTACAACTGCTTGCAACGGTTTATGACGAGATAACATGCTATGCATCATCTGTCGGATAGCTGTGGAGCACTTTCGGTTTGCATACATTTTCTGCGTCATTCCTTTATCATGAGCTTAAAAATAATTCTGACAATGTTATAAGAGGGCATTTCACATAGGTAGTGCACAGTTCGATCTTACAAATACTGTAAAACCTTCAGACTAGCTACTATGTCATGCGATTTTGTCCACACTTCTGGCTTCACGTCCGGTGGCATCCATGGCGCCTCCAGAAGCTTCCACCTCCATGTTATATGTGGATTGAAAGTGTTCCAGAGCTACTGATAGATGGTGCCAGTGTGCCAGTGCTCTCTCATTAGAAGTTGTCTCAAGCTGAACATTGCGCTATTCAACCCGTCTCAAGTTTTACGACATTCTACATCAATCGTACCCAACATCAACTAAGTCAGTACCCCATTTAAAATGGGAAGTTAAAGCTACTCTACCAACCAGTGCATCGAATCACCATACAGCAACAGCTGAAAGTACGCTTACCGATGTAGCAGGTGATGGTGTCGCTATTCTCGCAGTAGATGTCACTAGGATTCCCCAATCTTAGCGTGGGTCTCGTAGTAAATGTCATTTGGCCATTTGTACGCGGATGTTGACACCCTGGAAAGAAGTCGAGCTGCAGGTATCGGAAACTGAACACATAGACGTATATAAGGGTCGTTGACCGGGACTTGTTTCTACAGGCATTGAAAAATCTGGCAGAACAAAATTGTACCCAGTTTTTTCCAAGTACTCAGCAGTGCCGTCCAAGCACCACTGCCATCGTTTTGGCAGCTCGCTCGGTCGTTTACATAGAAAAAACTGTGCTGCATATCTGGAGTTGAATGACGTGTCCGATGTGGTTCACGTGCCACCGGCTGTCGCCTTTCAGCCAAACTGTCGACACCATTCATGCATTGATGTCTGTGACATTGTTTCTTCTTTGTACTACAGCCTGCAATCTTCTCAAAATTTCAGCTGGTTTAAGTTTCTCCTTCACTAGAAATTTAGTTATGCACCGCTTCTCTACAGCTACATTGCTCGTGCATGCCATGAGAGCTGGAACTTCTTGCGCATGCGTCAAATCACGTAATTTCGGCGCTGGATATTCAACGAGGATTATACGTTAACATCCTACCGGAGTGTCATCATGCTACACATGTTCAGCGATGTCTCATGAACCAAAGTCCCATTCAACCTTGAACGACCCTTGTACACCAAACATGCACACGGAAGCACCATGGAAGCACACCTCATAGCCCTCTGTGTTTCGCACTGCCTTAGCTAAGGCGAGGGCTGCTAGATGCTGTACAAATGGGCTTCTCTGGCCCAGGGGAAGTGGAGAGGAATGTGCAGACACACAGTGAACATGGCACAGCCGGCAGGTCCGAGCCATGCATTGCCTCCTCGACCTAGAATCAACATAATCCAGTCAAATACTCAAGTTACCAAGAAAAACAAAGGTTTGTATTTCCTTCAGAAGAAAGTTTCACCTTTTCCATTTAGCTGCCGGGTAGCCACTGCAACAGAACCATGTGTGTTGCACAAACTAAAAAGAAAAAGAAGAGTAAGCACTTCAGAGTTAATGCACGAAAAACATACTGAAAACACACCCTTCAAAACTCAAGCACAAAGAAAAAAAAATGGTTTTAAGTTTTTACGCAGAAAAGAAGGCATATTGTATAAAGGAGCAAAGCGAAAAAACTCTGCATTTTTGTTGACAATGCATTAATTGGCTTCACTGAAATACAGCAGCAACTCAAGGACCCAGATTGTCAATTAAAATTTTAAGGTTTCACTTGGGGTTTAATGAGCTAAACTAACGAAGAGCCTAGCATGCCAACTTGAAGAACTTGGAATTAATCTTGACCACCTAATCGTGTAACAAAAAATTTCGGTTACACAACGATTTCTCCGCTATAAGCATCCGTCAGTATGCGAGACACTTCAGCCGGGATTTGAACCCGCCAACTGGGGATCCATGCGACCGTCTGAGAGCAACCGAGGTGGCTAGACAGATTGTATCCTTCCATCCTATGCGATTCAAAAGAAATCTTTCAAACCCTTTGACTATGCCTAATCACCTTTTTATGAGGTTTGTATCAATGACGTATACTTACAACCCATAATAGAGCTTCTGTAAATGTAAACAGCCTTCTGTCCGGTCTCACACATTGTATCTTATCAACAAGTCAACATAACAGCTACAATAATAAAGTTGACTATTGTGTGCATGTCTTATAGAGAACCAGTTGTCTTAGAACAATGCTATCGTCTAGGCCCTGAGAAAACCAGAGGTGGTTCTTACGCTTTGACAGCTGTCATAGTTGTGGTGGCGTTCTCCACAAAGAGAGGGCATAGCCCAAGTTGTGAGTTTTGAGTGCAGCAAAATATAATCCGCTGTTGAAGACATCCCTGCTAAGCAGGCCCTCACTGCTTGACAGAACAACAGGAAGGCAATATGTCGTCGGCGTGATGACCTTTGCCTGATCCTCGGTGATGTAGCGGAAGGTGATTTCGTTATCCACAATGGTACCATTTTTGGCTACAGCTTTGGATTCTTGAGAGCAAGTTGTCATGTGCCACCTAGAACAAAGATAAATTATGATTTTTTACAGTCGGTCATTGGTTCACCAACAATGCAGTCCTATTTTTGTGAACATGAATTCATCAAGGAGCTTGCTCTTGGCAACTGAACCTTTTTACACAAAACTCGCTCGCCAGAACTTTACTTGCAGGCAATCTGCACAATTAATGTGGAGTTGACTGAGCTGTACCACGTAAGCCAGTTTCCTCGACACTGCATGCTGAAATTGACCACAAGAATTTTAATTAGGTGGTTGGTTTATATTAGAAGATTTCAATGCACCAAACGTACAAGTAATGACTTTTTGTAGACTAGAATAATTTTTAAGATTCAAAGTTGAATGCGCTGTTTGAAATGACACATCATCAATACCAGGTAAGTGATGGAAAAATATATTACCTTGTTTGCTGAAAAAATGTGTCCAGAGAGTTTATGCTGAGGCCTGGCATCACAATTCAGGTGAAACCTTGTAGACAAAATATGACGAAAGATGGATATCCTTGTTTCATTTGATTTCTTCAAAAGTGCAAGAGCGTCTTCAGAAGGACTGAAGAACACCGGGTCATACTCCAGGTGAATCTGAAGAATGAGAGAAGTTTGAATATTGGAGCCAAAACAAAGGAAACATTGGAGCTTTGCATCTAACCCAGAGCTTAAACCCTACATCTTGTACTCCAGGGGCCGAAATGGAACCTTGAAGGTTCACTTGCTGCCCAAATCAAAATGAAAATCTGTACATTGTCTAAATGGCTGAATATGTGGCACCGAGGTTAATCAGCACCCCAATAGTGTTCCAAATTGCTGCTATGCAGTAGAATAAAATTATAAACCGTGAAGGGCAAAGTGGCTGCACATAGGTCTCGCCAACTTCTGGTATTGTTACCTAGTAGTGATTGAAATCAAAGTATTATTTGTGTTGGAACTAAAAATAATGCTATTTTAAGCTCTACTCTGGAACCAGCAGGGTATGCATATAAGTAGGGTTTCATGTTCTCAGGGTAACTATTTTGGGTAACTTTTTGGGTAACTATTTTTGATGTCGGGCGAAACACCTGTGTTTATCGTAATTTATGTTGAAGAAAATAGAACATGGGCATGGGGTTCTCCCCCTTTAAAGGCCGACGACCGGACACGAGATTCTGCAAGGCAGAAGATCCTCCTCACCCTGGGGGAGGAGAAGCAGGCAGCGGTGGACAGGGTAGACGGGAGGGGGGGGAGAGGGAAGCGGGGGAAGAGTGGAAAGCGCGAACTGGTCGTCGGTCTTTAAGGAAATGTGCGCTAGGACCTTAATACCTGGAAAACGCCCCAGAACTGCTAACTGAATAAGGAAACAAAGTAAGGGGTATGGTTCCAAAGAAGCAGCAGCGGCATGGACAGTTCACTGGGGGCTCTGTTCTGGATTAACAGAAAATAAAACTAGATAACGAGTTTCTCCTCATTAAGCTTGGCTTTAGCTTGCTCAAGGACAACTCTAAATTGCAGTTTTTCAGTTTTCTCCAATTTGGATAAAACTCCCTGAGGGTAAATTTTAGGTGTTTATCGGTATCCACCCAAAACACAGAATCCTACAGGGTGTTCCCGAGCACTCTTCGGGTGTAAGAAAATTAATATAAATAAACCAATGAACTCAGTGCAATGAAACTTCTCACAAAGATGTCTTTACGTGGTGCATTTATCATACTTAAATTTCACATGTGTAGACTTCAGAGAAAAAAAATCAAGCCTGAAAAAACTTTTTTCATATGCACAGAGAGGAAAACTGCAGAAACCTTCTGGTTGACGCTGCCACTCCCAGATGGCGCCACACACGCTCAGATCTGCTGTACCTGCTTTCGGGTATCAATCTCAAAGCTTTAACGTTTTGCCTTGCATTCTGCAATCTGTGGGTGGCAGTGTCAACCAGAAGTTTTGTTTTTACGTTTTCCTCCCTGTGCATACAGAAAAAAACTTTTTTTTTCAGGCTTACACTTTTTTCTTGAAATCTACTACTCTCATGAAATTTGAGTATGATAAATGTACACCCTAATAAGACCTCTGTGAAAAAATTTACTGACCTCAGGTAACCAATTTATTTATTCAAATGTTTTTGATGCCCGAATAGCGCTAGTAAACACCTGTAAATATGTCTGTTTTATGGAGCATTCTGCTTCCGGCATCAAGTTAAAGTTATTTGGACACAAAAGTACAAAACCGAATATGCACATGCTGAGAAGAACAACTTGACCTGCACTAGAAAACGACTACAGTTTCTTTCAGGTGCTTCCCATATTATTAACCATTTTACTTCCCTCCAAGAGTGAAATCTCGATATCGGATGTCTAGAAAATGCTGTTGTTGGAGTATCTGCGATAAAAGAAGAGCGACTGCCCTTCCGATGTGGTCAGCAGTTGCTATCTTCCGAGCAAGATAAGGTAGCTTAAGAATGTAAGGTGTGCTGTGCCCATATAGGGGCTGTACAGCAGCATGCAAGCTAGCACAGCTATAGATGTTATAAAACAGAAAACAACAATATGCATAAGAGTAGAGGTACAAAGGAAATTTGTTCATGTTTAGTAAATTGAACAGAACAAGCAGCTATAATAACATGGCTATTGGTTAAATGTTTTTACTCCCCCAAGAAAAATAAGGTTAGCACATTACGCTACATAGAAGCAGAAATGTTAAAAAGATCTAGCACTAATTATGTTTATATTTTACCACATACTTCATGAAAGTTTAAAAAAATTTCATTCATCTTGTTTTGACTTGCAACCCTTGAAAACTTTGGAAAATGCTGGTGCTCAAGAAGTTCAAAGTGTTTGGACCTTGATATATCTTGGTTGCTGGTGCACCACTTGATGATTTCTTTTATTTTACTATTGATTTTTTTCTGCATAATTAATTATCTACTTTATTGAGTGTATTGTAACTTTACACAAAGGGGTAGCTAGATGCTGATTGTATATTTAATAAAAAATCGGTGTATCCTGAAAAGAGATGAAACAAACAAATTTTCGTTTTCCTATTGTGAAGGTTGTTCCAGTCAAAATCTAAAACAGTGCTGGTGGTCGCTGTAACAGCAATTTGGATAAAACTAATGGAGAGCAACTGATGCTCCAACAGTATTGTTTTTCTCAAAATAAAAGGCTCACCATGATGCAAAATGGTGGTTATTAGTTTTGCAAACCTGGCTATAGGAAAATCATGCATTGTTAATTTTGATGCCCTAAATTCTGGACATTGAAACTTTAGAAACATGTAGCCAGCAGATATATACTAGTCAAGCCACAGGCGGAAAGTTTCGAGTTCTGCAGAGGAGGTACAGACCTGCCAGCATTTGCAGTTCCTTTAGTAATATCGGGTCGCCCTTACAATGGTTGAACTGTGTCATCACATGGACGTCTACTGAGCTTCCTGGATGCACGTAGCCAGCCATTTTGCATTATGGGGTCTCTTGCAGGAAGTCATAAAGTAGTCCGTAGAAATGCCTCATGGTGTCATGCAATGCTTTTGTGCCACGGGGACCCTTAACCAAAGTGCATTTTCTGAGATAATCTTGACAAGACCTTTTCAATCAGGTTCATTATTTTTATAACCAGTAAAGAATTTTTGCTGTTTCTTTTCTTTTTTCTTTTTTTTCATTCCATATGATGTTAGAGCAGTGGTCTTCAAGCTTTCTGGGTGAGGGGCCCGGATTAGAGATCCATCGCAATTTCGAGGGTTGGAAAGAAAAGGAGAAACTGAAAACGAGAAAAAATTAAATAAATAAATAAAAATAAACAAGCATTCAAACACAGAAATGAATGTTAAAGTAAAGCCCGGTTCACACAGCCCCATCTGCTTACGTTACGTTACGCTACGTTACTGGAGCTACATCTCGCTTATGTCGAAAATCACCGTGCTAGCGTGCACAACCAGCTCAGGGGTGGACACATGCACGTGACATTCGAGGCACAGATGTTCCGGTGACTGATAACTAGGGCTCCATATTTTCGGAGTTTATTTTTCGTGAAATTCGGAGGGTGTTTTTCGGAGTTTATTTTTTAGCAAAAATTCCGTGTTTATCGGAGTTTACTTTTCGTAAATCCCCAATTCTCGAAATTCGGAGGTTAATTTATGCAGTGTTTCCTAATAAAAAATAATAAATAATAACCGGGTGCAAACATATGCCAGGTAAACAATAAAACGCTCTTGTATCAATTAAGATCTCTTCAGTTGAATTTGGCGTTGGTGTCATTGGCAATACTAATTTGTCCCATGACAAAAAGTCGCACACAAGTGTGGCTTCGATGAACGTCGATACCTTAAAATCAATAAACTGCCGGAGGTAACCGCAAGGAAGCTCGTAGTCATCCCATCAATCTATCCCGCTGACGCCGTGCGAGGTGGGGTGGTTTAGGATGTAATAGTGAGAGTTTCAACTGCCCCTCTTCCCTATTTTATACTCTCTATGGTCCATAGCTTTCACTGTTACCCCTAGAAACATACCCTCTCCTTTTTCTAAATCCCAAATCCCATGGCCCAAAATGGAAACCAAAAGAGTGGCTTTTGTCGTGACACGAATGGTACAATGACGTGTTTCCCTGAACCAACCTGGCGAGACAAGCGCAAGACCACCTTTGACAGCGGTCCGAGGCTCGAAAGATAATTATGGTGCTATTTTCCCAGGACCATTGATCCCGTTGCTGCCCAAATTGTAAACAAAAAAAAAATTGTGTGTGTGTGGGGGGGGGGCCTTCACAGCAGTTGGAGTTTATTGGATAAATCCGATTTGACAAAAATTTTACCGGCGGTGTGTTTTCGGAGTTTTTTCGGATTTATCCGAAAACCACGGAGCCCTACTGATAGCGGAAAGTAAGAAAAATGCTCCTGTGTGAATGGGCCTTTAAAGGGGCACTCGCCGTTTTCTTCATAGTCCCTGATTTGCCTAAAAACTTGCTAAAAACACCAACAAATGTCGCTGGAACAGTAACCCAAATACTTGGACACAATACTTTTTTCGCGAAGTTACAGAATTTATTATTTTGGTCCTCATGCGTCGTTCTTCAAAGTGAAAAGCTCTACTGGCAACATTGAGAAAGTGACGTCATGGGCGGGCAGAGGTTCACTCTTTGGGCTGTAGGCTTTGTTCCCAACTGATTACAAACAGTTTTATGGTGTCAAATGAAATCTGTGGAAGGTCGCTCTAGCTCCCTGCGTGCTGCGGAAACAAGTGCTTCGGCATAGTTCATTTTTAGACTGCTCGTCTCGAACCGCAAGCCTGCCCACCACGTGACATCACGGCAATGAAAGCGCGGGTATATTCGAATCTTGGTTTTAGGCGTCATTTTCATTGGCCGATTTCACAATGACTATTTCGAATTTTGCGATACTAAATAGCATACCGGAAAGAGTAAGTGACGGCGATTTCGAAAATATAGTTAGTTGGGGTTGCTCAAAAATTGCCGGAGTTCCCCTTTAAGGTGAATGAATATGTATACTCCAACTTATAATTTAATATTTAGTGAATTGAGACATTACGCAACAGCGACCAAGAAAACTCACCACTGCCTAAATCAAAGCGCATGGGAACTTTGGCACATTTGCACAGTGCAAAAGACTAATGAAAATGATAAAACTCATGCTGACAATAGGCAATAGTTGTGACAGAGGACACTAAGTACAATGATTATGAGAATGCAAAAGTAATTTTAACATAGTTACACAGACATGAAGCGAAGGACTAAGATTGGTAGCTTGTGATGAGAACGTTTAATTAAAAATATGACGAGAGGACCCGCGTTAGGATGCAGTTTCCCTCATTCTTTCTGATATCTTAGTTTGCCCATTAGGAGCACGTCAAAGGCCCCAATTCTTTAGGCGCACTTCTTTTTGCGCCGGTAGCAGCGGGTCTGCTGGAAGCAGACCGCCGGCCAGGCTTTATGGGATGGGGCGCAGCCACCGCAGGCCGGTCGAAAGACTTCAATGGGTCGGATCTGGCCCCGCGGGCCGGGGTTCGGAGACCCCTGTGTTAGAGGATTCCAGTGTGATTTGTCCTTTCTTTTTTGGAGCATGTCAGTCTATGTACAATACTCGGAGCTTGCTGGGTATGGTTAAAACTATGGTAAAGGTTGATTTCTGAGATAACTTCTTCACTGACCTTTTTCTGTGAAAACTGAACTGTCAAAGACCAATTGAGCCCATCCTCACCAGTATTAATTGGTTTCATCTGGAAACCATAAAATTCTAATTATAGCAAACTCTTGCACAGAGTATGAACTAGGAAATCGCCATAGATGGGTTATTCTTCAAAGTATAACACACGGTAAAACTTAAAGGGGTCCTGCAACGACCTTTTTACTGGTCTTTAATTTGCACTGAACCCGGTACGCGCTGAACCTGGTCGCACTGAATGTAATACCTTAGTGAAACTTTTTTTTTCCCTCGAAATTCGCTTTAGTTTAAAAGTTATAGGCAAATTAAAATCACAAAAACAAGCAAAAAATAACCTCCTTCATGATGTCCCTGGTTCTGGCTTGGCAGATCAATGGTAAAGCTTGAAGGGACTGACTAATCAGCTGCGGCTTACGCCGATGGCTGCTTCCCCTGCAGCCGCATGTCGCGATCAACGGCTCGTTGCTTGCTTCAGTCCTCTACCGAGCTTGTCGGCATAATTTTACCGGGTATGTTGGAGTTGGAGCTCCGAATCCTCAATAGAAGTGCGTGCTGGGTGTGGTAACATACGAGGACACTTCTTGAAAGTGTCAGAGCATGCTGGCAAAGCCTCATGGCCCCAACTCTATGACGCTCAAGTTCAGGGCAAGTTTCGGGAAGGGTCTCCTATGGCGCAAGACCACAGGAAACAAATTCATACTTCCGCTTCTTGAAACATGTGCCGCCAGCGTCATGGGTCTGCTAGGATCCGCGCGGGCGCCTGCGCCACCTCTTCCACCGCTTGGTGGCGGGTATGTCGATAGGTCATTGTAGAGATCCGGTCATTGTGCGTTGTTTCTTGTTTCCTATACTTTCTAAACTGCATTTGTTTCTTTTCTCATCTAAAATGCTGAACGGAAACTACTTTCATAAATAACTGAAATGGTTTGCGCCACTTTTATTTTGTAGTTTGACTAAAAAAAAAAAAAGCTTTCAGCGGCTCTGACCAGTCGTAACGCAGGACCCGACCAAAACCGGCGACATCAGGACTCGTCACATGCTGCACACCGTTCGGCACCATGTGGCATCCGCATAGTAGGAGGAGGTTTCCCCGATAGTCCGGTTAAAATATGACGCACCAATATTTAGTCGGCTCTCTGTGCCCGCTGGTTGCCCGAACCACAAAAGATGGGGAAACCGCAAAAAGAGTAGACGCTTAAATTAAATAGGATTGCAAAGCCCCTTTAACCCATTCGCTGCCGGGCCATCCATACCGCATGTTTTTCCCCTAAAACAGGGCCACACTAGGCATTACTGTTTTGCTTGTATAACTAAGCTTTTACAGTAAAACTCAGTGCAGAAAACAAGAAAACATGTTTAATTACATGCTTAAGTGGTTCGTTCAAATCTATAAATCACTAGGCCCTCACAGATTCGTCCTCGTATGAAAAATCTCGAAGCACTCCATCTTCGGTTGCTTAGGCCTAGCACAACCAGTGCACTCTTGTCGTGATTCAGACTCAGAACTGCTCTCGGAATCGCTCCACGTCGTCGACAGAATGCTCCGAAAACTCTCTGTCCTTACCAGACGTGCCATCATCATCGCTATCGAAGAGGGTATCTGTGATTTTATCGTCAGAAAGGCCACACCATACACTGGACGCTGCCATATTCTCCAAGCAGGCAGCGATCGAGCAGGAAAGACAACACACAAAAGAACAAGCTCAAACAAACACAGCGAACAGAATGACCCTCGCCATCTGTTGGCAATGTCTCACTACCCCAAGTCTACATAAGCGCACCATCTATGAATAGCTCTTTAAAACAGAAATTCATGCACCCCACGCGAATCGCCGGCATCCGGCAATATGGCCCCCGACGGCTTGCCCGGCGATTCTCCGACTTTGGTAGCGAATGGGTTAAACCACCTCCTACAAGTCACGCATAATTTCCAAAATATACTTCCCCATCCTTAACATCCTCTATCCTTGCTCAGTAAAAACTTGTTAAAATTCATTCAATATTTATCAATATAGATACAAGAGAAAAAGGGCCCATAGAAAAAGTGCCATTATTTTGTTGCCACCTAAAAACCACACGGAAAAGGAAGTCATGCTGTCACAGGTCTTTGTGTGGTACCTAAGTCGCTTGCAATTACAGGCCTTACCTGGGACAGAAGGGCGCACGCCTCTGCTGCTCTTGAGCTTCATTTCGAACATGAGGCTCCTGCCTTCTTGGTCAGACGCAAGAGTTCTGACATTGGCATCACTGTCGAAAGTGTATTTGGACTGTCCTTCCATAATGTATGCACCAGACGCATGCTCATAGTTCACACAGGCAGGACTGCGGCTGGGCACTGAGTTCGCTGGATGTGACACCAGGAAGGCAAAGCCGAGAAGCCATCACTAGAAGGCTGCCACCACGAAGGAGGTATTCGGTGAAGATGCGGGAAGTCGTGTAGCTCAGTTCCTTGCAAGCAACGATGAGGAGCTTTGTGTTGGACAGCCATGGGGTGCTTTAACCTGCATGCATTTGCACGACATTACTTTTTCATGGTATGAGTCAGTGGGGTCAGAAAGGAGGGGGGGGGGGGTTGGAGCCACATAAGCCCCCTTCCCCCTGCCTACGCCCCTGGTGGTGACGCCGCTGGTACGAGTATATTTTATTTCTGCGTTTCGTAACTTTATCTAGCTTTTACACACTCCTCTCGTCAGTGATACCTTTGACGAAGAAATTGCACGCTTAAATTGTACAAACAAACACGCAGGAGCTTGGGATGCAGAACTTCCCGTCACGCAAAGAACGCCTGAGAACAGAGCTAACTGAAGGTGGGTTTCCGCACTCTAGCCCGCACTGCCTAAGCACGGTCTATGTCAAAGATGATGGTGAGATCGAATAGGTGCTATTCACTGGCGGCCATGGCTGAGCTCTCTACAGCCGAGCACGTGCTGACGGCGAGGCTTCCACAACGCTTCGAACATGCATATTGCACACCATCAAGACTGTCTTTTTTGGGGAGAACATAAATAAGAACTCGGCATCCAGAGCACGCGCTGTGAGCAGTCACCTCAAATCTGGCGTCCGGTGAATGCCACTTCTACGATTAGACGCCTTCAGAATGCAACAACGAACCGGTGCACATAATGCAGCCAGGAATTCGAGGGGACAATAAACATACCTGTTGTTCCGAGAGTAGGTAAACGGTGTGTGGTCCGGACTCGGGCACATGTTCAGGGGTTTCCTTCACCGCATTGAACCGAGACTGATCCGAGTCGTGTTCCTCGTTGGTGAGCACCAGCGCATTCGGGGAGCTTCGGTGGCGGCATGTCAGGCGGGCTGAGCCAGTCTCTGGCAAAAGGCTTCCAGGCGACGCGACTCCTCGTAAAGGTAACTGCGAAGAAAAAAAATGTCAAGCGACGATTACAGTCTCAACGAGAAGGAAACTGGTGACTGGGGGTTTCCTTTTCTGCTCGTCTCTCAGGGACGATTGTACCCACCAAAAAGTACGATGACGGCTGGAGGGATATGCGGCGAGTCGCAACGAGAAGCATTTATTGATTGAGTGGTTTCTCGGCTCATGACCAGATTTACTACTCACACAACCATATTCACAGCAAACAATCACCCGGGACCCAACGACCCAGCCAGCAGCAGTGGAGTGTTTACAAGTTCGTAAGTACCACAAGAAAGGTAAAGAAGGGAGTTCGGTTCTCGAATAACTGTAGATAAATAAAAGAAACGTTTTGTTCCTTTTTTATTGGTGAGCAGCTTGCGCCATCCGTCGTATAATCTACTCACTAAACATAAAAAATTGAATTATGAAACGAAGAAACAATAATAAAGACATATAACTGGTTTAGATATTTTTTTACAACCCATTGATTTATATTTAGTACTATTTTTAACAATGAACGGCATTTAAAGGTCACTCTAATATGTTTCGGTTTCTGTTCCCCCATAGCCCGAGAATCTGAAACGATTACCTTCCGTGTTTGTTTCCGACAAGGTCGAATTAAAACACAAACTTAATAAGTTGAGAAAAATAACTGCCGGGCACAGATACCAATTTAAAACAGGTGGGCTCGCGTTGGCCAACTGCGTGAATTAAATATGACAAATAGTGACAAGAACTTAACGTTGCGAGAACTACAGTTAGCAACAAACACCGCGAATTTCGAGTTTTCTCGATCAGCTTTAACTCGAAGTAAGGTTGGCTAGAGAGTTGGGTGTGTCGAGCGCGCCGGCTCTCCCATGCATCGCCGCGGCCGGTTTGGAAAATCACCGTCAGGGGCGCTCTAGTCAGCCTGTATGCTAGGCGCGCGCTGCTGGAGCAGGGATTTCCGTGCGGCAAGGCGGGTAGCGACGAGTTCACGCCCGCTTTCATCTGTTCTTCAGCGCTCGTGTGAATTTATTTCAACCGTTCCTGCATGTCCGTCCGTCAGGTGACACGCCGAGACTATGGACGTTGCCCCGTCAACCTCCGGCGTAAAGAAAAAGCAGCGAGCGAAGCACTGCTTCGTTTCAGGATGCACGACAGGCTACAGGTCTGCAAAAGAAAAACACACGTTGTTCGCCGTCCCGAAGGATCCAGTCCTCTTCTCTCACTGGGACAGGAATATTCCGAGGGGAGACACGCATCTTCAGGAAAACTCCGGGGTGTGCGCACTTCACTTCGACGAGCGGTACATCGAGCGATACTTCTCTAAAGTATCGCTCGATCCGTTCGAGATATCGCTGTATGAGTGGTGTTTTGGGGTTCGTAGCGTCCTGCTGAACACGTCTGCGGCCAGTGTTGGGAAGTACTTTAAGTACATTGCACTTAAAGTGCTACTTAAATTAGGTTTAGGAAACTTGTACTTTACTTGAAGTACATTCTCCGAGTATGTACTTGTAAATAAAAACAGAAAGAATAAACATAGGGACGGACAGAACATCACCTCTTTCGTGGTGATGTTCTGTCCGTCCCTATGTTTATTCTTTCTGTTTTTATTTAACTTCACCAACGCGCTCACGTCGAACTATGTACTTGTACTTAAAGTATTTTTTTCTGCTACTTTCCGAGGAAAGTACAATTCCCGACTTCGAGATACATTCCCCAAATTTGGTTTTGTTAAATTTGTATCACGAAGTGATGCCTTGTCAACTCCGAAGAAATACTGGGAGGGATATTCCACTCTCACCAGAAACGTGAGCAGACGACGCATCGCCCCGTTTGTACTAAGAGCGGCTTTCCCGTAGCTTTTTGAACTCTTGCTACTTCTCGGTCGGTCAGCGCAAGCGAGGAGGTTTAAAATATTAGGAGAGAAAAATTAACCATAATGTAGCACCTAAATCTGTGGTGCGAAAAAAACAAACAACAGAGGAGAGCATTGTTTTGAGACATTCTCTTTTGTCTTTTCCTTCTATTTGAAAGTTCCTTAATTTTTTTCGCACCCCAATCGCAGGTGTCACATCATGATTAATTATCACCAGCTCGCTTGTACACTTATTTTTATATTTTATTTTTTATTAAGGAGGGGGCATTTTTCTATGAGAGGATTGCTTGCGGAAGCTACGGGACTGACGTCATATGCTCTCTCCTAGTACATTTAACCCCCTTGGGTGCAACAATCCAGTGCAAGGGAGCCAAATTCAGAAGACGGTCTTCTGAATTTGGCTCCATTCCTGAAAAAAAAAAAAAACGACTCTGTGGCCACTTGACTTTACTAAATATTCGCCGCTGTTTTTGAGGTCATGCTCCCTTGACTACCCCTTGGCAATGCATACCAATTTAAAAAATATCTCTGTATAGGGGAATGAAAGGGCATCATGAAAGATTGTGTTAAAACTTTACTTTGAAAGTACATTGTATTTGTAGCACTTTACTTCAAGTACGTTGCTCCCAGTGTACTTAATAATTTACTTATAAGTAAATTATTAAGTACACTGATACGTAAATGAGACGTTATAACGTCTCATTTACTTTGTACTTTACTAGAAGCACCTTTTAGATGCACTTTACCCAACGCTGTCTGCGGCCTTATTTTCTGAAATCCGAATTTCGGTTCAGCATCCCTTTAAGCTGGTTGCATGCACGTTGCAACACGACTTTATGAAGCTGGCCTTTCGCACAGAGTTTAATGTTCTTTATACCATGGACTCTCCATAAAATTTGGCGTCGCAATGTCACAATGGTGTCCACTTTAGTTGATGGCAATTTCTATGCAACGACATGAAAATCTAGCGGAGGTGTCATCATTGGACTGTTCGGTGTGCCTCGGTATTCAAGAGGTTATATTCGGCTAGGCTAAAATATGCTTCCCTAGACTCTGGTTGTTTCTGTCCTTTGTGTTCTGTTATAACCCGGCCGTTTGAAGTAAAGTGACCAAAATGCGACGGTACCTAATAATTGTTTGCGGTACTGTCATTCTTGTCCTGATAGACTTCAAAGCAGAACGCTGACTGCAAGGTATGCCCTTTCATGGTACCATGATAGGGTATGTTCATTCTCAGAGTGCTTGTGGGTCTTGCCAATGGCTGTAAAGATCCTGGCTGTACTTCGATCCTGTGTTCGTATACCTATGTCCTGCCTAAAACAGTGTGATCCCGACAATCAAACTGCACTCATCTGGTGAGGAGGCACAATCTTTTTTGATCAATCGAAAATATGTCTTTACACATTGAAGACAAATACGATCACTACTGGTTTCTGGGTACCCTTAGGTTTGCTCTAGTCGGTACACACGAGAAAGATATATTTGTTACCATATGTGGAAGATCATACGCCATAAGCCATTTTGTATGGGGGTTAGCACAAAAGTAATGTTTAATTGCTTATTCTCGAGAACTTTTAATTGCCAAAGTTACGACAATTACATTGCCTATTCCTGAATATTTCGTTCAGGAATGGTTCATGTAACATGTATAATATGTTACTTCGCTCACTCTCTTTTAAAATCAATTTTGTATTTCATTGCTAGTTTTCCACGTTGAATAAAAATGTAAAGTGCCAAAAATGCATTGTTTGCTTTGTGTCATGACAACTTTTGGCGTTGTTTCTCGCCAGCCATGTCTGCTCTTGAATCACAGGGGAATTGCACCAGAAGTGTCCAGTGTCCTCAGACATATTTTAATGTTAAAGTGCCTGCGCGGTTCAGCGTCGATTCATTTGACAGACGTGACACAGCGGCTTGAAACGCTAAATTTCGTCACGGCTGCTGATACCTCGGTGGACATTTCACGTATTTCGAAAACGTTGTACACGAAAGAAAAAAAAATTTCCCCATTTTTTTATAATATCTCGGAATCGACGCCTTAACTCGCGAACGAGAACGTTGCGGTGAGAATAGAACGACTTCAAGTGCGCATTTACCTTCGTCGACGCTCCAAAATCGGGTCGACTATCGAATCCAGGTTTATCAGACTTTCATTATGCCACGCCAATTAATTCTGTAAAAAAAACACAGCCGACAAGTGGCCGGGAAAAGGTCCGCACGCAGCGCATTTCGGCCCCGACGCAGCCAAAACGCCGCGGTCGGATAGCATACAGGCCTTCCGAGGCGCCTCCTGGCGACAGATTTCCGTTTCGGTGCCGCGCGCCGGCCGCCGCTCGACACACCCAACTCTCTAGCCACCATA